>CAUYPK010105084.1:0-20693 GCA_963574355.1 Loris lydekkerianus
TTTTTTTGTTTTGTTTTTTGTTTTGTATTTTCTAATAATATTGCTACCAAGAATAATTTTTATTATTAATACAATGACTTACTCTGCAAAAGTATCCTGAGAGGAAAATTTATCACTTTAGATGCCTACATCTGAAAAACAGAAAGAAAGTGCATCAACAAACTCGTGAGCCATCTTATGAAAATGGAAAAAGAAAAACAATGTAAGCCTAAACCCAGCAGAATAAAATAAATATCCAAAATTAAATCAGCGATTAATGAAATTTAAAACAAAAGAATCATTCAGAAAATTAATAAAACAAGGAGTTGGTTTTTTGAAAAAATAAATAAAATAGGTAAACCTTTGCCCAGACTAACTAGAAATAGAAAAGTAAAGTCTCTAGTAAGTTCAATCAGAAGTGATAAAGGGGAAATAACAACTGATGCCACAGACATACAAGAGATTTTCTCTAAATACTACAAGAAAATATATGCCCCCAAATTTGGCAATGTGAAAGAAATGGATCAATATTGGGAATCATACCCTCTCTGTAGACTTAGCCAGGAAGAAACAGATCTCCTGAACAGACCAATTTCGAGCACTGAGAACATAGAAACAAAAATCTTCCAACAAAAGAATGCCCTGGTCTGGATGGCTTCACACCAGAATTCTATTAAACTGTCAAAGAAGAGCTTATTCCCATATTATAGAAATTATTACAAAAAATTGAGGAGGAAGAAATCTTTCCCAACAGTTCTATGAAACAAACATTGCCTTGATACCAAAACCACAAAAAGACCCAACTAAAAGGGAGAAATTCAGACTAATTTCACTAATGAATATATATGCAAAAATTCTCAATAATTCCTAGCAAATAGATTACATTGTATCATCAAAAAAGTCATGCATCATGATCAAGTAGGTTTCATTCCAGGGATGCAAGGATGGTTTAACATATGTAAGTTCATAAACATTATTCACCATATCAACATAAGCAAAAAATAAAGACCATATCCTCTCAATAGATGCAGAAAAAGCATTCAATAAAATCCAGCATCCTTTTCTAATTAGAACACTGAAGAGTATAGACATAGGTGGCACAATTCCTTAAACTGATGAAGCCATCTATGAGAAACACATAGCTAATATTTTACAGAATGGAGTACAACTGAAAGTTTTTCCACTTAGGACTGAAACCAGACAAGGTTGTTCTATATCACTGCTACTATTCAACATAGTCCTGGAAGTTCTAGCCAATACAATCAGGAAGGGAAGGAAATAAAGGGTCATCCAAATGGGAGCAGAGGAGGTCAAAGTCTCTCTCATTGATGATGATATGATCTTATACTTAGAGAACCTCAAAGATTCAACCACAAGACTCCTAGAAGTCATCAAAAAAAAAAAAAAAAAAACCAGTAAAGTGTCAGGAAAAAAAATAAATTTCCAAACTGAAGTTGCCTTTGTATATGCCAATAACAGCCAAGATGAGAAGTTAATTAAGGAAATAACCTCCCTCACTATAGCTTCAAAGAAAATAAAATGCCTAGGAATGTACCTAACAAAAGAGGTGAAGGGTCTCTATAAAGAAAACTATTAAATCCTAAGAAAAGAAATAGCAGAGGATATTAACAAATGGAAGAGCATACTATGCTAATGGCTGGGAAGAATCAACATTGTTAAAATGCCTATACTTCCCAAAGCAATCTACAGAGTCAATGCCATTCCTATTAAAATACCAACATCATACCTTCAAGACATGGAAAAAATAATTCTTCATTGTGCGTGGATCCTGGGGAAAAAAACCCATATAGCTAAGGCACTTCTTAGTAATAGAAGCAAAGGTAGGGGCATCAGCATACCAGACTTTAGGCTGTACTATAAGGCCATAGTGCTCAAAACAACATGGTATTGGCACAAAAATAGAGACATTGACATCTGGAACTGAATAGAAAACCAGGAGATGAAACTAACTTCATATAGCCACCTAATCTTTGATAAACCAAACTTGAACATACACTGGGAAAAAAGAATCCCTATTCAATAAATGGTGCTGGGAGAACTGGATATCCACATGTAAAAGACTGAAACTGGACCCGCAGCTTTCTCCACTCACAAAAATTGATTCAAGATGAATAAAAGACCTAAATTTAAGGCATGAAATGATAAAAATCCTCAAAGAAAGCATGGGAAAAACACTGGAAGATATCAGCTTGGGGAAAGGCTTTATGAAGATGACTTCCATGGCAATTGCAATAACAACAAAAAATAAACAAATGGACTTAATTGAACTGAAAAGCTTCTGTACAGCTAAGGATACAACAACCAAAGCCCACAGACAAACTACACAATGGGAATGGATATTTGCATATTTTGAATCAGATGAGAGTTTGATAACTAGGATCTATAGAGAATTCAAATTAATTCACTTGAAAAAAGCCAACAATGTTAACTATTGTGATGAAAATGTGTCAAATGGTCTGTGAAGCTAGTGTATGATGCCCCATGATCATATCAATGTACGCAGCTATGATTTAATAAAAAAAAAAGAAAAAAAGAGAAAAAAGCCAACAATCCCATATATCAATGGGCAAGAGAAATGAATAGAACCTTCTCTAAAGAAACAGACAAATGGCTAACAAACATATGAAAAAATGCTAATTGTCTCTAATTATTAGAGAAATGCAAATCAAAACCACCCTGAGATGTCATCTAACCCCAGAGAGAATGGCCCACAACATAAAGTCTCAAAACTGCAGATGCTGGTGTGGATGTGGAGAGAAAGGAACACTTTTACACTGCTAATGGAACTGCAAACTAATACAAGCTTTTTGGAAGGGAGTATGGAGAAACTTCAAAGAACTCAAGCTACACCTCCCATTTGATCCTACAGTCCCATTACTGGGCATCTATCCAGAGGGGAAAAAATCCTTTTACCTTAAGGCACTTGCACTAGACTGTTTATCACAGCTCAATTTACAATTGCCAAAATGTGGAAATGGCCCAAATGCCCACCAACCCAGGAATGGATTAACAAGCTGTGTTATATGTATACCATGGAATACTATTCAGCCATTTAAAAAGATGGAGACTTTACATCATTTGTACTAACCTGGATGGATGTGGAATACATTATTCTTTGTAAAGCATCACAAGAATGGAGAAGAATAAATCCTATGTACTCAATTCTGATTTGAGGACAATTAATGACCTAGAACATGTTGAGGGGTGGGGAAGGGGAGAGCCGAGAGAGGAAAGGAGGGAGGGAGATGGGGAAAGGGGAGAGCAGAGAGCGGGAAGGACGAAAGGGTAGGGGAAGGGGAAGCTAAGAGAGGGAAGGAGGGAGATGGGTGGAGGAAGAAAAGAGCAGAGAGAGGAAAGGAGAGAGGGGGTTAAGGGAAGGGAAACATAGAGAGAGGGAAGAAGGGAGGGGGTGGGGTGTCACAGTGTGTGACACAACTTTTGGGTGCAGGACACAATTATAAAATGGACTTTACCTAACAAATGCAGTCAGTGTAGCCTGGTTGTTTGTCCCCTCAATGAATCCCCAAGAATAAAAAGAAGAAAAAAAAAACAAAACAAAAAACACAGTGAGATATCACCTTACTCTTGTTAGAATGGCTTTTATTAAAAAGCACAAAAACAATAGATGGTGACAAAAACCACAAGGAGATATCACTTTACTCTTGTTAGAATCAGTTTTGTTAAAAATTCAAAAACAATAGATGCTGACATGGATGAAAAGAAAGGAACACTTACACATTGTTAGTGGGACTGAAAATTAGTACAACTGCTGTGGAAAACTGTATGGCGATTTGTCAAAGAGCTAAAAGTAGATATATCATTTGATCTGGTAATCCCACTACTGGGTATGCAGCCAATGGAAAATAAGTCATTTTTGTCCAAAAAAAAAACTTCGCTCAAATGTTTATTGCAGCACAATTTGTGATTACAAAGATCTGTAATCAACCCTAGTATCCATCAATCATTAGCAGATTAACACAATGAGATGACATTCAGGACATCAAGGGGAATATGACAATAGTCTGATGGCCATTCCAGAAAAAAGAGTTCCAAAATTGTTTTGAAGGATAGACTAGGTGCTCCCAAAGGGAGTACTTCAAAGGTGATGATGCAATATTCAACAATGAGGTATGCAGCATTTTTTCTAGAATGAGTTCATGAACTGAATTGTCAGACCTTATATTTTATGTTTTCAATATATCTCTGAAAATTATTCAGCCTCTTATCCATCAATCTTTAAGTTGCTATATATTTTCCATAACCGATGCTTTCTAAAAAATGTGTAATTTTGATTTCAAGAACTTCTTAGATCGAAATTTACTCCTAAGGCTTATGGCTTTCCAAGAGATTTTTACACTTGATCTTAGCCAAAAGGTTGAGAAGCAATACCAAGAGATTTTTTAAAATAGTTTATTTTCTATTTCCACTTTCATGATATAAAAAGTAGTCTGCATTATTTCTGATTTTTTTCTGAAATTTATGAAGGTTTCCTTAGTAACAAATGGTCAAATGAGAATGATGTAGTAGGTAAATTCAAAACTCCCTCCCTCCACAAAAGCAGGAATAAACTCCATAAAGTGTTCAGAATCAACTTCTTGACAACTCAATAAATTAAGCACAATCTTAAATCAAACAAGGGAATACATAATTAAAACAAACAACAAAACCAGACAAATCTTGTATGAGAGCTTTGTGGTATTTAAAACAATCATGGTTTCATCCCCCACTCTCCAGTTCAGTGGAAGCCTCGAAGAAAACAGTCTGAATTCTGGTACAGGTTCACAGTACTAAAGAAGGCAGAATTAGCCTCAACCTTGAAGATTACAGCTAATTGCCTTGAACAAGGGTCTCTTTTGCCCAATTGGAAGTTCTCCAAAAGCTAAGGTGATTACATAAAGGCAATTTGAGTAAAACATTTAAATGCAAATGCATAATTAGCTGTCTGACCAGGGAAATGGATAGTATTTGGAGCAATCAAATAACTAAAGAACACAGAAACAAGACACTGTGAAAGAGATGCCTTGGTGAATAAGTGTTTAAAAAATCTACTACCTATAATGGAATTTAGAAGGCCACATACTTGCCATTATTAGCTGTCTGGCTGAGTGTCAAAGGTGTGCTTGTACCATACAGAGAGCTCATCTGCAAAGAATGAATTCTGATATTTTCTGAAACTTATGAAGGTTTTCTCAGTAAAAAATGGTCAAATGAAAATGATGTAGTGGGGAGGTACTCATCTGTAAAGAATGAACAAGTTTGGCTTTCTTGTTTTGGTTCTTAGTATTTGAGGAAATCACTACCCAGCCCCTAAAGTAAAAGAGCAGAGACCTCAGTAACCACAGACAATAAAGCATGCAGACATCACAAATGTATTTCGAAAATGGGCATAAAAACACAAACAAATGCTATAAGAAATAGCAACAAGAAACTTCAGAGATGCGGGGGGAGAAGGGGACATCAGATGTCCAGGGTTGCCACATCATAACATTCTAAGTATTGATTTTTCAACAAAATATTATGAGATGTGTAAAGAAACAAAACGTATTATCAGAAAAAAATAAGAAATTAATGGAAATTAATTTAGGAAGCCCAGACTTTAAACATGGACAGAGATTTTAAATTAACTATTTTACATGTGCTCAAATAGCTAAAGGACACCATTATGAAGAATTAAAGAAAGCTTGGAAAATGATATCTTACCAGAGAGTATCAATGAAGAGATGGAAATTATCAAAAGGTGATAAATATAAATCTGGAGTTAAAAAATATTGATACAATGACTATACTGAATGAAATATTTACCAAGGAGGGAAGGATCAACAGAATTTTTGAGTAGACAAAAAAATAATCAGCAAACTTAAAATTGGTCAATTGAATTTATCCAGTCTGAGAAGCAGGAAGACAAAAGAAGAAATAGCATTGAGACCTGTCGGGCTCCATCAAGGATACCAGTATATACACAATAACAGTTCCAGAAGGGAGGAGAGAGAGAAAGGGGCAGAAAGATATAGTGGTTACACTTTTCACAAGTTTCATGAAAGACATGAATCTATATGCCCATGAGACACAACAAACTCCAAGTAAAATAAAATCACAGAATCTCACAAAGAAATATATAATAACCAAACTGGCAAAAGTCAAATCCAGAGATTCCTGAAAGCAACAAGTGAGAAATGACTTTTCACATGCAAGTCATCTTCAGAAAATAAACAGGCTATATTTTATCATAAATAATAGAGGAAGATTCAGTGGCAAAGCATATTTAAAGTGGTGAAAAGAAAGACTTATTAACCAAGAATTGTATGTCAAAATAAAACTATCAGTGAAATTTGGAGAAACTAACACCTTCCCAAATAACAAAAGCTGTAGGAGAAAATCACTAGTATGTGTCCCACACAAGTAATGCTAAAGGGAGTCTTTCAGTCTGAAATGAAATGTTGGTACAAAATAAGATAAATCCACATGAAGAAATCAAGTAACTACATAGGTGCATTTAAAGTAGGTATTAATGTATTTGAGGTTGGTAATATCACTGTTTTCCCATATGATTTACCAAGCATAAATCATAAAATAAGAGTTACGTAATAAATAAATCATTACAAATACATAAAATAAGAGTTCCAATCTGTTAATGAGCCTGTCTTAGTTTGCTCATGCTACTGTAACAAATGGCTATAGACAGGTGGCTTAAACAAGAGAATTTTATCACAGTTCTGGAGGCTCAAAGTCCAAGATCAAAGTCTCAGCTGATTAGGTTTCCGATGAAGGCACTCTTCATGGCTTGCAAATACCTGCCTTCTCACTGTCCTCACATAGATCTTTCCGTGAGTTTGCACAGAGAGAGATAGTGCATTCTGTCTGGTGTCTCAAAAGGATACAAATCCTACCAGATATAGGCCTTATCACCTCATGTAATTTAATAATTTCCTTATAGGCCCCATCTCAAATACAGCCACATTGGAGATTAGGACCTAAACTTGTGAATTTGCTGTGGACATAAACATTCAGCACATTGGCTCTGTGCCCATAGCTCAGTGGTCAGGGAGCTGCCTCATATACCAGGGTTGGTGGTTTGAACCTGGCCCCAGCCTGCTAAACAACAATGACAACAATAACAAAAAAATAGCTGGGTGTTGTAGCAGATGCCTGTAGTCCCAGCTACTTGGAAGACTGAGGCAAAATAATCACTTAAGCCCAAGAGTTTGAGGTTGCTGTGAGTTGTGATGCTCCAGCACTCTCCCGAGGGCAACGTGGTGAGACTGTCTCCCCTCCCCCCGCCACACAAAAAATTCAGCACATAGTGGGTACAAAATATATAGAGATGTAATTGGGACAATAAAAACATAAAGGGTGAAAAGAAGATAAACAGGAAAAGTTTTTGTAAATTATTGAAACTGAATTAATATTAACTTGAAGTAGACTATTGCAAATTAAGAAGTATATTGTAATCTCCAGGAAACTTATAAGAAAGTAAGTGTAAATATCTATAGTAAAAGATACAGAAAACTAAAAGAGCACATGACAAAATATCTAACACGAAAGAGGCATTAATGAAAGGCAAAAGGACATAAGAAATCTAGAAAACATATGTGGCTGCCCAGCCAGATTCATCTGTCTGCTGCCCAAAAGAAAGTCAATGTCTAGGGACAGCAGGATTTATAGCAGAGAGTTTACTCTGCAAAGTGCTAAACAGGGAGATGGGAGAGATTTCTAAAATCTTCCTTTCTAAGAATTGAGGGGATAGGAATTAGGAAGGCAGGGTCTGCTGATTGGCTTGTTTCAGAGCAAAGCTTTATTATGGGCCTATTTAGGTGAGTCAGTTACTGAAATGTAGAACATTGGGTAGAGAGTCCCAAACTAGTTAAGTCAATTTCTTGGTCTGTGGTGACTGGATCAGTCAATCTACTGGAATGAAGGACCTGGATAATATCTTAAAAACTAGCCCTAGGTTCAGAGGCTGTGTTCCTTCTTGAGTTTGATTATTATCATTATGTTAGTTCGACCTGTTCCTTCCCAGAGTTTGGGGGGGCCCTTACTCTAGTTCTTGCTTTGCACCCCTTCATCAATCTGTCAGGGTAGCTGCACAAATAGCAGAATTAAGTCCCACATTACCAACAACTATAGGCAAATCTCATTTTATGGAACTTCATTTATTATGCTTTGCAGATATAGCATTTTTTTTTTTTTACAAATTGAAGGTTTGTGACAACCCTGCATTGAGCAAGTCTCTTGGTTCCAGTTTATCAGCGGTGCATAACCACTTAGTGTCATTGTGTCACATTTTGGTAATTATCCAATTCATTCATTCATTTTTTTTTTGTTTGTTTGTTTGTGATTCATTGAGGGTATAAAGAATTAGGTTACACTGATTGCATTTAATAGGTAAATTCCCTCTTATAATTGTATCCCACCACCAAGAGGTGTGCCATACATTGTGACCCCTCCAACCTCCTCCCACCTCCCCTCTCCCTGCTCTCTCATTCTCTACCCCCCACCAATTATTAGGTCATCTATTTGTCTTCATATTAGAGTTGAGTACATTGGATTTGTCCTTTTCCATTCTTGTGATACCTCCCAGTTTGATCCTCCAATCTCATTACTGGACATCTACCCAGAAGAAAAAAATCATTTTATCATAAGGACACTTGCCCAGCATAAGAACATTTATCGCAGCTCAATTTACAATTGGCAAATTGTGAAAACAATCAAATGCCCACCAATCTAGGAATGGACTAACAAGGTGTTATATATATGTACCATGAATTACTATTAAGCCATTAAAAGAAATAGAGACTTTATATCTTTTATATTAACCTAGATGGAGGTAGCAGGCATTCTTCTTAATAAAGCATTCATTAACTTTTAAGGTATGAGATCTCCCTCTGTTGTCCAGACTGGAGTGCAGTGGCATGATCACAGCTCACTGCAGTCTCAAATTCCAGGGCTCAAGTGACCTTCCTGCCTCAGCCTCCTGGGTTGCTTGGATTATAGTCATGAGCCACTGCACCTGGTAGAAATGGATTACTTTAAATGTGTTAATATATTTATGATGATGATCTATGACCAGTGGTCTTTGCTGGATCATAACTGTTGGGGGCACTATACATTATCCCTCATATGACAGCAAATTTAACTGATAGATACATAGCCATATGAAGTATGAATAGCTTTTAAAAACTTAGAAATTAAAAATTGGGAGAATAGGGCGGCGCCTGTGGCTCAGTGAGTAGGGTGCCGGTCCCATATGCTGAGGGTGGCAGGTTCAAACCCAGCCCCAGCCAAACTGCAACAACAACAACAAAAATAGCCGGGCGTTGTGGCAGGCGCCTGTAGTCCCAGCTATTCGGGAGGCTGAGGCAAGAGAATCGCTTATGCCCAGGAGTTGGAGGTTGCTGTGAGCTGTGTGATGCCACAGCACTCTACCAAAGGGCCATAAAGTGAGACTCTGACTCTATTAAAAAAAAAAAAAAATTGGGAGAATAATTAGACAATAAACACTAGTGCAATAATAAATGAGAAAAGAGCACCTCCAGGTCTGATGGTGGATATACTGGGGGATATGCAGGTGGAAAAGAGCCTCTTCATTGCCAGTAAGCCACAAGATGAGCATGGAACAGAAGCCTGTTAGGCTCCAGACCTAAAGAGGAAGTGATTAGTTCTATTAATGTTTGTTCAAACCTCAAGTTTAGCCTTTACTTCATTGGCTTGGGCACTACACAAATTTCAGCTTCATTTTTTCCTGATCCCATAATAGATCTGTCTATTATGAAATATAATATAAAACTATATATAGATAACTGTACTCCATTTAGAAAAGAAGATTAAAATTGTTTAAATCATCAAGTTGTACATGTACTAGTTACAACACTTAACTAGAGATTCAATTAATATTTCATTTTTGGTTTATTAACCCCCGATCTTAGCATTTACATCCTTTTTTAACTGAAATAGGTAAATTATAGATCAATTCTCAGAAGAAAGCAATTAATTACTCTCTACGTGACTAGACTGTGACTAGAACAATAATAGTGTCTCTTTTTTTGAATAAGTAAAAACAATTAACACTCTGAGTTTACTTCTTCCTCTACTATTGCATGTTTGTGACCTCAGGTGGTGACTTTAATTAAAAACACAACTAACTTTATCAAGAGAAAGCTCTGCAACTAAGAGAGTAATTTGTTATTCCTCTGGACAAATCACAAAATTCCCTATGCACAAACAGGTTAATGGTGCAGAAGGGATGAAGTAACCCATCTCTTTTTCCATCCCCAGGCCTCCCCTGAGCAGAGGAGTCCCCTGAACCAGCTTGGAGGCAGCTCAGTAAGTCCTGCCCTGCCTGCAACTCACAGACGAATAGAGCTATTTGGCTATGACATTCTTTGCAAGGATTTAGCTTCCTGAGTTCTTCATGCTTCCAAATTCATTTTACATTAAATACTTTACGTCTACCTAAATGCTAGTCTCTTCTGTCCATGTTCCTGCATTCATGCTCCTCCATCTGTTTTTCAGCATTTGTTTTCTATTCCATTTCTCTCAGCTGTCTTTTCTCTTGCCTCCTTTTATTCCCCTACCTTTTCCCTTTCATTTATCTTTGCCTCTAATATTGATTGCATTAATTGAAATCCTTAATTTATTGCTTTGAAAATTCTGTTTTAACTTCCTTTTGAATTCTTTCCATATTTCTCTCTTATCCTACAGTTTTGATACTCCCTTTCTTTCTTCTAGGCCTCCTTTCTTTTATTATAAATGTATTTATTTTTATTCTTTCTATAGTTTCTTTACATTCTTAAACATAGTTTTCCACAATGTATTTTTATTCTTCTATAATGCCCATTAACATATCTCTGACCATTTTCCAAGGTCCCTCAAAAGTATTTAATTTACTCTTATATATGTTCTAATTTTTTTAAATTTAAAAATTTCAATAAGTTTATTTTTGCTCTGATTCTTACTTTTAAACATTTTCTTAACGTGCACCTTCTCTAAATAACTGTTTCAGGGATCTAATTATTAATAATAAGTAAATTTTTAAATGTAGAAAAATGTCTAGTTATTATGAGGCATACAATTTTAAAATTTTAAAAATCAAGGAAATTTACTGTAAAATTTTTTAATTTATTCTAAACTTCTTATGTATAAAAACTTTTTCATAAAATACACTATTCCACATATAGATTTTTAAGCTGTTTGAAAAATAAACAGCTTCTCTGCTTCAAGATGTATTTCCAATACTATTTTGGTTCTGTGATTCTGGTTTTTATCAGTTTGTATAAATAAGTATTGTCTTGTCAGTAGTGTACTATGAGGAATATTAATGATGGGGGATTTCAGAAGCAGTTGTTTAACTCAGTGTTAGGGACAGATACAAATAACACACAAGCATATCTGCAGAAATATAAAATAGTATGATCAATAATGACTTTCCAGTATAAAGCATATTACATTAGGTCAATCTTTTATGGGAAATATGGAATGGAATAAGTGTTCAACAAGTAGAAGTAATGATATAAAATATTATATTCATATCCCATAGGGTTGAATTATGATAGATGTGAGAAATACTTTATGTACTAGGTGAATAATCATACCATGTAAAAATTGGCATTCTTTACAACTATTTTAAATAATAATAAAGCACTTTTGTCAATCTAATAATCCATGAGATGTCATTCCATTTAACACCTTGCATGGATTGGCCTCAAGATATCACTTGAGAGAGGGGAGAAACTGATTTGGAAATGGACCAGACAAGCCAGGAGAAAGCTCCCCAGCTCCAGAGCCATATTTCCAAAGTGGTGGGGAGAATCAGCTGCCCCCTGAATGGCATGTGGAGCCAGAGACTCCAGAATGTGAGACAAGGCTACTAGGATGTACCAGGGTCCAGGAAGAGCAGGAAGGTTCTGGGAACAAGCAGGACAGCCTGATCTCCTGGGAGCTTTGCCAATGATGACTGATGGCTCAGCCCAGGGAGCTCCTGCCTTACTGGTGGGTAATTGTTTTTCTTTTTCTCTGCTTAGTTTCATTTCATGTCTTTCTTCTCTTTTCAATGCCCCACTTTAGTTTCTGCCTACTTACACTTGTGAAATTCTTACATTGTTCTATTTCTTATTTTTTGTGTCAGCCATTGTTAGTTTTCTGCTGCTTATTTTATTCATATTGTTAGTACAGCGTCACCCACCACCTCATTGTTTTTTTTTAACCTCCTCCACTCTCAGACTCAGGGATCTTTTACTTTGAACCCTGTCTGTCCAAATAGATTTTTAATACCTGTTTTTTTTATCTTTTCTCCAGAATGTGTTTGTTTTCATCACATCTGTCATATTAACATTGCCTTACATTTCTTATCCAATTTGTTAATTATATGTTCACCTTTTCATCTTGCTATCTTCTACTATTCAAATCCATTTGCTATCTTTCCAAACTCACTACTGTTTTTCATTCATTAATTTTTCTCAGCTAAAAAAATATTTTGGAAAATTTACTATCTTGTTCATTTTCAGGCATATACTCTGTCTTTTTTCTTCCATTGTTGTTTCAGTCCCTTGTTTTTTGTTCCTGTCATGAGAGTATTTCCTTTATTCTTTTTCTATTTCTATCACAGCCTGTTCTCCTCTTTCCTCCTCTCTTTCTGTTTGCTCATAACTCTTGCTGTTGATTTGGAGTTTTAATTCTTGCTTTATTTATTCATTTCTTTTCATATACTATAAAAATTTTGTCTCCTTAATACCTCCTTTGTTTGCTTCATTATTACTCTCTTTTATATTTCATTACCCACACCCTCACTTTTTGTCTGTTATGAAATTATAAAAATTTACATCCTTTTAGACATTTAAGATTTCTTGTTGATCATTTAAGTGAATAAACATATCCTCTACCCTCTTTTGCTCAATGTCTGTAGGCCTAAGTATTAAACTGACAAAGCACAGATTAACAGAGTGATGGAAGGGTTCATACGTATCCAGGAGCTCACAAAAAAGTAGTTCATTAATGTCTGCTAAAACTAGGGACTTACATATTTTCTTTTAAAAAGGAAAAATAAGCAGAGGAAATGCTTTTATGGAAAGAACAAATTAGTATTTAGGGGAACAAACAAGAGGTAAGATAGTGATAATGTTTATTTATGCAGGTGTGTATGTTCTTTTAGGTCTTTTTAAAATGACCATAAACTCTCCAAGGGGAGAGAACATATGACAGCTTCATTTCCTGGCGTTTCTGCTTTTAGTGGGATAAGAGAAGCTCCCAGAAGACTTCCTTTTGGATATGTTGACTATTAAATGTCCTTAGTTTAATCTTTATATTATCTTTGAAGGTTTAAATGAGTCCCCACAATCTCGTGTGAATGTTCTTACAGCAGTTTATTAGTCATAACACAAATGTTTCTGCAAATTATTGCTTTTTCTCCTTTCCTAAAACCTCCCATTTCTTGTTTTATAATTTATTATGGCCAACATACTTCTGTATTTTTTCTCTTTCTTGTTATTCTTCACTTTTCTACTTTGTCTACATCTGGGCCAATTTCACTTGCACAATTCTCTTTATCTTATTACCTGTCCATTTGTGTCTTTTCTCTTCTCCTTTATTCTGTTTGGCTGAATTACCTACTGGGATGACACTAAAGTCATCCTCCTGTTGCATTTCTAGTTTCATACATGCCTTCATATTATTGTTTTTCTATTTACTTTTCCACTTTGATGAAATACTGTCTCCTGACTTTAATTCTCTTTTTCATTTATTCTCTTCTACACATTTTCTTATATACTTTAAACATTCTTTTCATATACCACCACTGTTTTTCTTCCTGTGTATTGGATCTCCATCTTAGATATAACTTGTCAAGTTCAAAGTTAACAAAAGGATTTAGATTGTATTGGAAATTGCATTAAATTTTAAATGTTGGTGAGAATTTATCCTTTATGATATTCTGAAACATAAGAGTTCTACATGAGAATGCCTATTTCTGTCTTTCTTAGTATTTTTCAATTGATTTATGTAATTATATGCAAGAAATTCTTGCACTAATTTGAGGTTCTCATAATATTTTTGGTATTGAAATCCTGTGTTTTCTAAAATTACCTTACCAACTAAAGAATATACCTTTTATAATTGCTAATAAACTTGCTAAGCTGTGCTGTTATAGTAATTCTCTCTAAAATTTTAAATTTATTGGTTTTTAAATTTTTATTTCAGAATATTGTGGGGTACAATATTTTGGTTACATAAATTGCTTTTGTAACATATCTTCCCATCACACAGATAGTGCACATTGAACCCTTTAAGTGTGAATTTATCCATCCTCTTTTCTGTTCTTCCTCGTACTTGGTTTTTGATTGTTGTTATTTCTATATATGCATATGAATGTTGATCAATTAGTTCTGATTTAATAGTGAGTACATGTGATTTTTTTTTCCCATTCTTATAATATTTCACTTAGAAGAATGGTCTCCAGTTCTATCCAAGTTGATACAAGAGGAATTAATTCACCACTTTTTCTTTTTTTGGCTGAATAGTACTTCATGAGACACATATGCCACATTTCATTAATCTACTCATGTAAAGGTTTAAATTTATTTTTCATTGTAGACAATCTTAGCTTTAGTGAGTAATTATTTTTTTAATGTTTATCCTTGTTTTTCTTTCTTTACTACAAATGTTAGAAGCTGAAACTGCAGTAAAAACTAGGCACAATGTTAGTTGGTTTGCTTCTTACATTTAAGATTTACAAGAGAACTGTGTTCAGTTACATAATTTAGAAGTCCTGTGTTTATAAACTACTTTGCATAAAGTTGAAAACTTACTTTCTATTTATAATTCAGTAAGTGCTTTTTAATTCCTATCATAAATGGATTTTCAATAGGTATAAATGTACCTTTCTCATTTGCTGAAATGGTCCTACACCTTTCTTCTTCCATTTGTTAATATGCAAATCAAGAAGTTTCCAAAAGTTAAGAAATCCTAATATTTCTGGGCGGATCCAAACTGCTCATAGTATGTTATTCTTTTTTTATGTTTATGCACACAGTTTATAGTTATTTCTATTTATCTTTTCCTTTTCCCCTTTTCATTGTTTTTCTTTTCTTTTTTGTTTTTTTCCATTTTGGAGACTGACTCTTGCTATGTTCCCAACTAGAGCACAGTGGCATCATCATAGCTCACTGCAACCTCAAACTCCTGAAACAAGTGATCCTCCAGCCTCAGACTCTTGATCACCCAGGCTAAGTTTCCTACTTTTTGTAGAGATCTGCTCTGGCTCTTGCTCAGGCTGGCTTTGAACTCCTGACCTTGAACAATCCTCTTTCCTCAGCCTGCCAAAATGCTGGATTTCAGTGTGAGCCACCAGGTCTTACTAGAAATATGCTTATACCATCAATTGAATATGAGATTGGGAGAGGTTATATGATGATTTGAAATTAGAAGAGAAGATACAAAATTGTCATGAATAGGAAAGAGAAAGGCAATAGATTAGGAATAGTTTAGAAAATGTGGTGTGATGGCTAGCCAAAAATGAAAGTACACTGGAATTTAGTGGTGAGGAATTTGATAGAAGTTCAGTTAACTTTCTTTTGTATTTTTCTCCATCTTTGTTTATCAGAGCAAGATAGCATGAGAAAGATAGAATATTAAATACAATTAGGATTTGAGTTTTTTGCACAATGAGGACTCAGAAGTAGGAAGATAAAAATCAATGAAATCAGATGTTTTTCTGCAGAGAGGGGTTATAATGCTGGATCTAAAAAGGTTGGGTAAGGCGGAAAGAGAGGCTATGAAAGGGAAATAGAGAGTAAAGAGATCAATGGGGTAGAGCTGGTGATGTCAAAGTAGATATAGCAAGCTTGGAATAGCCAGTAAGCGAAGGGAATGCTTGAGATGAAATAGAAATTCACAGTTATTGGTAATAATATCTAGTGTATGAACAGGAGAAAGAGAGGATGAAGTAGGTGGGGAAAGAGTGTTGGAAGAAAGAAGATTGCAACAGTGAGAGAACAAGGGTATTGGACAGATCATTGACACTACAGTCACCAAAAACCATGACAGTAGTTTGAGGTGGGGGTTGTCCCACTGAGTCAGGAGCTGGAGAAGGCAGTAACTTGGTATCAGATTATTTTCACAAGGACAGTGAGGAATATTTTCATTCAACAATATTTGTTTCAAAACTGGCCAGATGGAGAATTATGTGAGAGTTTCCCTGGGTATCGAGGAGAATATTCAGGCATGTTGGTACAAGAGTGACAGAGAGAGGAAGATTCCAGCACATGAGACAGTTACCAGAGAAGCAATAAATAACTGCAGAGTAGAGCAAAGAGATGAAATAAATTTTCAGAACAGAGATGGAGGATGCAGTTAACTGACTTATAGGATGTTCTGATATATATCACATACATTGAATGGTCTTGGAGTTGGGGAGAGCGGGAGCAAGGGTCTGAAAAAGGAATTTACAGGGGTAGATGGTCCTGCTTGAGACTGGGAATAGAGTCTATTCTGGTGAATGACAATAACAACAATGCACATCACATGGAGTAGAAATATTATAATATTCATTAAAATATTGTAGCAATTTTCCATTGCAGAGATAAAAGGTGGAATTCCATTTAATTTTTTGAAATAAAATTCAGAATAGATATGTAAAATTTAAATAGAATCTCTGTAAATTGGAAATGTGGTGTTTACTAAATAAAACATGGTCCCTCGGGATACTTATTTCTCAGAAAATAGGTTACAATGTTTCTAAAAGGCATGCTTTATCCCAGTCCTTACAGCCTTGTGATGTTACTTCAATAATCCTTGACATATGCCTCTATAACTAGTTCCTATTTTCTAAATTTTGTCACAGAGCATTTTCATGTTCTCCTAAGAGAATGACCATATGTCATATGCTCTCCACACTGTTCAATTATTCTTGTCAAGTTCACAAGCCATTTGTGTTTCCTCATAGCTGTGCAGGAGTCTATTCAAATTAGAAGACAACAATGAAAATATTGATTCCAAATGAAACTATTTTAGGAATATTCTTTCTTCCTCAGATTGGGATTGGTTTTATTGGGAACACATTACTGTTCATGGTACACATTAAAACGCTATTTCAGTCCCATATGAAAAAGCCTATAGATTTGATATTCACCCACCTAACTATAGCTAATGCCATGACAATTTTGTTCTGCGGGATTCCAGAAATAATATATGCTTTTGGAATGAGAAATTTCATGGATGACATTGGCTGTAAGATAACACTATATATGTACAGAGTCACCCGAGGTCTTTCCCTCTGTACAACATCTTTTCTGAGTATATTTCAGGCCATTAGTATCACTCCCAGCAACTCTAGGTGGGCATGGCTCAGACCCAAAATTTCCACATCCATTCTTCCTTCTTTTCTTTCCTTCTGGATCGTCAACATGCTGATCTACATCCGGGTCATCTTGCACTCTTGGGCCCCCGACCTCAACAACACTGGAGGACATTATAATCTGCAATACTGTGTTGGAAAAGACTATGACAGATTGCAATCAGCTGTCTTTCTAGGGGCTATGATTGTGCGGGATTTCCTGTGTCTGTTCCTCATGATCTGCACCAGTGTATATATGGCGATACACCTGATCACACACCATAGGAGAGTCCAGTATATCCACAGGACCAGCCATGGCACAGGGCCCTCTCCCGAGACCAAAGCCACCTATGTTACTCTGGTGCTGGTGAGCTGCTTTGTTTTCTTTTACTGGACCAATTGCTGCCTTACCATTTATGTAGTTCAAAGACGTGATATACAACGAATGGAAAACATAGCTATTTTTATCTCCTATATCTACCCTGCTATTTGTCCTTTAGTGATTATAAAAAATAATAACAGAATATCCCTTCTAAACTGGACCTTTGTAAAGAAGAGCAAGACTCCTTCACAAACTATTTTGTGCAAAGGCTTGAATGATGTCACAAAATTCTCTGGCACAAAAGGCATATGATGAGAATTTCCCACCCCATAATTCTGGTAAGGTAATATTCTGAAAGAGCATTCATATTTTTTACTTTGAAGATATCTGCCAACTATTGGCTCATTGAGTATACTGAGATAAATGGCCAGGGTCATGTGGGAAAACAAGGTCACACAGTTTCACATGGCACAGAATGTTTCTTACCTTTCTACAGTGATTTTCAAAAGTTCATATTGATGGTTACTGGGATGCCCCTATTTTTAAGAGATCCACCCTAAAATGGCATATCTATCAATTCAATGACAATAACTGTACTTGGTGGATTATGCTACACACATCTTTTAATAGACCAAGGGATTGCATATCTGCACATTTGTATACATTCAAGCTGAAGTTAAAGTCAGAATTTACTACATGCTGTTGGACTACATGTGGTTTAACAGTAGAGTGATATGAAATATAGATAAAGCCATGGTCCTCTCCCCATGAGTCCTCTATTCATGAGTTCAAAACCACAAATGTACTATTTGTCTTCATATACTGTATGAAATTCACACAATATGTTCTATAGATACAGTTTTACATCTATTTTTGTCATTAGACATGCTTCGTTTTTAATTTCAAATTAATATGAGGATAAAAATTTTTATGTTACATTGTTCTCACTTCCAAGGTAAAGTTCAAATTGTAGAAGAGCCCTTCACCCAGGAGGCATGCTGAACATTAGGTGAGATCTTGCCAATTGCCTTCACTCCTCATGCCAATTACTCTCCTTCCTCTCCACTCCCCTCTCTCTCCCTCCTTTTGCTCCCCCTTGTTTGACTATATTTGTGCTTTATCATTTGTATGGACATATATTGGTTTCATATTAGTATTGAGTACATATTGTTTTATCCATTCTTGAGATATTTTATTAAGAAGACTATGTTTCAGCTTCATGCAGGTAAACACAAAAGGTATAAAGCTCCCATCTTTTCTTATGCCTGAATAGTATTCCATAGTATACATATACCACAGTTTTTTAAAACCATTCATGGGTTGATGGGCATTTGAGTTGCTTCCATGAATTGGTGATTATGAATTGAGCTGCAATAAACATTCTGGTGTAAACGTCTTTGTGGTGAAATATTTTTTGTTCTTCTGGGTAGAAAGCTAGTAATGGAATTGGAGAATGAAATGGAAGATTGACTTTTAATTCTGTAAGAATACTCCATACATCTTTCCATAAAGTTTGTACAGGATTTAAACTTAAGATTTGAAACAATAAAAATTCTAGAAGAGAATGTGGGGAAAATCCTTGAAAATATTTGCCTTGGAAAATATTTTATGAGGAAAACTCCCCCCTTGGAAATTGCAGCAACACCAAAAATAAGTAAATTAGATTTGATCAAGCTAAAAAGCTTTGGCACAGCTAAGGAAAATGAGGTGAAAGCTATATTGATTAGTAGGATGTAAGCACCCAATTTGTACAAATAATCAACACATTGAATCTCATAATGACATAAATGTATTTATGATCAATGTACAAATGACTTAATAAAAAAAGAAGAAAAAAGGATACCATAACCAAATCAAACAGATAACCTTCGTAATGAGAGAAGATTTTGCATGTTATGAATTTGACAAAGACCTTATAACTAGAATCTACAGAGAACTCAAATTAATCAATTAATAATAAAAAACCCCAAATAACCCTATTTATAAGTGGACAAGAGACTTGAATAGAAACTTCTCTGAAAATGATGGACGAACGGCTAACAAGCACATAAAAAAATGCTCATCATCTCTGAACATTAGAGAAATGCAAATCAAAAATCACTCTGAGATACCACCTAACTCCAACAAGATTAGCCCACATCACAAAGTCCCAAATCTGTAGATGCTGGCATGTATGTGGAGAGAAAGGAACACTTGTACACTGCTGGTGATAGTTCTTGAATTTCTATTCTTCATTTTGAAGGAATTTTGTGTGTGAATAACACACTTTTTAATCTCTATGCCTGTGTAATTTTATGACAACATATATAGCAATTCCTACAATAGTCCCACAACTCTGGTAGATTAGCAACCTGAAAAACTCTGCTAGAAAACAACTAACATTCTAAATAAAATATTTCAAATATTTCTTCATTAAGAACTATGCTCAGATAAGAGTTAGGTAACTGAAAAGCCCATGTGCCCATCTATCCACAAATGGATTAATAAATTGGGGTATATGTACACCATGGAATATTAAGCAGCCTTAAAGAAAGATGGAAACTTTACCTCTTTCATGTTTACATGGATGGAGCTGGAACATATTCTTCTTAGTAAAGTATCTCAAGAATGGAAGAAAAAGTATCCAATGTACTCAGCCCTACTGTGAAACTAATTTATGTCTTTCATATGAAAGCTATAACCCAGTTATAACCTAAGAATATGGGGAAGGGAGAAAGGGAGGGGAAGGAAGGGAAAGGATGGGCAGAGGGAGGGTGATTGGCGGGATTACACCTATGGTGCATCTTACAAGGGTACATGTGAAGCTTACAAAATGTAGAATATAAATGTCTTAACACAATAACTAAGAAATTCCAGGAAGGTAGGCTATGTTAACCAGTGTGATGAAAATATGTCAAATGGAATATAAAACCAGTGTATGGTGCCCCATGATCGCATTAATATACACAGCTATGATTTAATTAAAAAAATAATAAATAGTTTTAGAAAAAAAAAGAGCAAGGCAACTTTCTGAAGAGGAAAAGAAAAGAATGCTCTTCTCGTGAATTTGCA
>CAUYPK010105086.1:0-39122 GCA_963574355.1 Loris lydekkerianus
AATCTACTTAAACAGAACAATTTCCAGCCCAGAATTCTCTATCCTGCTAAGCTAAGCTTTAAAATTGACAGATAAATCAAATTATTTACTGATATGCAAACACTGAGGAAATTTGCCACAAGACCAGCTCTACAGGAAATACTTCAGTCTGTTCTACACACGGATCAACAGCAAAGTAAGAACTCAGAAATTAAAGGACAGAACCTAACTTCTACAATGATGCAAAAGATAAAACCAAGCAATGGACTCTCACAAAATAAGATGACTAGAATGCTACCACACTTATCAATTATCTCAATAAATGTTAAGGGCTTAAATTCCCCATTGAAGAGGCATGGATTGGCTGATTGGATTAAAGAACACAAGCCATCCATTTGCTGTCTGCAGGAAACACACCTAACTTCAAAAGACAAATTAAAACTCCAAGTTAAGGGTTGGAAGACAATTTTTTACACAAATGGAATTCAGAAGGAAAGCGCAATCTTATCTACAGATACATGTGGATTTAAAGCAACTAAAATAAAAAAAGAAAAGATGGTCACTTTATATTGGTCAAGGGAAAAATACAACAAGAAAGTGTTTCAATTCTAAATATTTATGCACCCAACCTAAATGCTCCCACAGTCTTAAAACAGACCTTACTCAGTCTGAGCAATATGATATCCTATAACACCATAATAACAGGGGACTTTAACACTCCTCTACAGAGCTGGACAAATCCTCTAAACAGAAATTAAACAAAGATATAAGGGACTTAAATGAGACCCTAAACAACTGTACTTGATAGACGCATATAGAACACTCCATGCCAAAGATAAAGAATATACATTCTTTTCATCGCCCCATGGAACATTCTCCAAAATTGATCATATCCTAAGACACAAAACAAACCTCAACAGAATCAAAAGAATTGAAATTTTACCTTGTATCTTCTCAGACCACAAGGTACTAAAGGTGGAACTCAACTCTAACAAAAATGCTCAACCCCAAACAAAGGTGTGAAAATTAAACAACCTTCTGTTGAATGACAGTTGGATGCAGGAAGACATAAAAGAGGAAATCATTAACTTCCTTGAGCATAACAACAATGAAGACACAAGCTACTAAAACCTATGGGATACTGCAAAAGCAGTTCTGAGAGGAAAATTTATTGCTTTAGATGCCTACATTCAAAAAACAGAAAAAGAGCACATCAACAAACTTACAAGCCATCTTATGGAATTGGAAAAAGAACAATCTAAGCCTAAACCTAGTAGAAGAAAAGAAATATCCAAAATTAAATAAAAAAAATCAATGAAATTGAAAATAAAAGAATCAATCAGAAAATCTGGAGGTCTCTGTGGCAAGTAGTAAGTTTGTGATGCCTCCGTTCAATAATCATGTGGAGATGTTAAGAAGGCAGGTGGATTTGCATGCCTAGAGTTTAGCAGAGAAGTCTGGCCTAGAAATAGATATTTGGACACATTCTAGCACATTGGTGGTTTTTAAAGCCATGAAAGTGGATGAGATAGACAAGGAAGCACATGTTGGCAGAGAAGACGTCAAATGTTGAGCACTGAGGTCAGAGTTACCAGGATAAGCCAGCAAAGAAGGTTAAGAAGGAGTGGCCAGCAAGGGAGAAAGTGTCTTAAGGAGGGAGAAATCCAGGATATCAAATGCTGTGGATAAGCTTGTAAGATGCCTGAACATGTTGCAGGAAATGAGTGTGGAGGAGCTTATGGTTCTAACAAGAACTGTTTCAGGAGAATGTTGGGAACTAAAGCTCCACGGGATTAGGCTCAAGAGAAAGGGGAAGAGAGAAATATGACATAGTTGGCCAAATCAATAGCAGACTTCCTCCTAAATGAGACGGGGAAATGGGGTGGTAGGTGGACAAGGGCATAAAGTATGAGTCTCTGTTTTATTTTTAGCTTCAATTGGTACAAGAATCAATCCCTGAACTTAGGGTAAATCCATTGTGCTAGCTCTGTGGATGAGTCTTTTCTAGGGCATAGTGATCACTGCATTCCTAAGATCCTATATTGCCTAGCTAAACTTTAGCTGTGCCAATTTTAGTATACCTTTTATAGAGACCTTGTAATGTGTGCTCATGTGTTTTGACAGACACATCCTGTTTGGTGTGGAAGACACAGTTCTAGAGGAAACATGAATCCATTCCCTTGCAGCAGAGCCCTGAGCAGACGCAGTGTGGGTGTTCTGCACTGCGGTTTCTCTTCCCTTCTCTTCAGTTCCCCTGGTGCTCTGACCCGCCCTAGACTCAGTACTTGCTTCTGTTTGTGAAATTGGTGGTCAGTCCTTTCCCTCAAGGGATGGTGCCTGTGGCTCAGAGGGCTAGGGCACCAGTCCCATATGACGGAGGTGGTGGGTTCAAACCCAGCCCCGGCCAAAAACTGCAAAAAAAAAAAAAGAAGAAGTCCTTTCCCTCGACAGTGCTGCTTGTGAAGCCCTTTGCTATATACACTAGTGTCTAATTGCCTGTTGGCGTCAACCTTCTGCTTTTCACTTGTTTCCTCAAAGGCATTTTAAACTGGCATTTCATGGCCCCACCCACACACTTTGTGTGAGGCACTCTGAGGAACAACTGTTTTCCAAAACTTAAAACAAGGCCTATAAAGGAAACACCAGGGAAGAGGAAACAGATTGGAAAATACCAGCAAACTAGGAAAGTCTAGTAAAGCTGTTATTGCAGATTAGCTGAGAAAGGACGGTCCTATCTACTTTATTCCACTGGCTGACCTTTTCATGGTGGGACATACATGTGTTTATGTATATAAATATTTACACATATTGCCCACATATACATCAGTGTATCTGTCTGTCTTCCACAGTTAGAAGTAGTGTAATTAATTATATATATATATAAATATATGAAATAAGCTGTGCTATCACAATCCATGCCATCCAAGGCAGAGCCACCCCCAAGTTTGTGTGTGTATAGTTACGAGTGTTGTTTATCTAGGTTAATTTTTTTTCATATTTGATTTCTTCATCAACATTTCCATTCTTCTTCTACATTTTCTCAGATGTATTTGTGATTGTAAGTCATAGAAGTAGCTTAATCCTGCTAAACTTATTCTGAGGAAAAATATCTTCCTGTTTTCCTATGAAGTGGCAGGCTTTATAATTTTATTTTGGTATGACGTTGCAAGTTCTACAGAGAAAGATGCAAACAAGAACCATGTAGAAATCAAAAGCAACTAGATTTTTTTTAAAACAAATATTTATTCTGGATAAAGGTAGTTGAGGTAAAGATGAAGTTAAATATTTCTAATTTCAAAATATTCAAGAAATAGACTCCCCCCACCCATCAGCACAAATATTTTTAAGTTAGAGTTAAGTGATATGGTGTTTTGAAAGGAAATAAATAACAGGAGGGGAAGAAACAGCACAGATGGGGTAAAAAACAATTAGGACAGGAAATGAGATGCAAATAAGTGAAAATTTAGTGAGATCAACTGTGAGGAGGAAAGAGTTTGAGGGGTTTCAGGTGTTAGCCCAGTTTTTGCCTTACATTGGTTCATACTTGGACTACGGGTTTTGAAATGTTTCCTTTCCTCAGCCTCCTCTCTCCAGTGAAAATTATCTGACTTCTAGTCCATATCCTTCCATTCAGTATGGTCCTCACACTCCCACCTGTGTGAGAAATAGATACGGGGCAGTGAGCAATAGTCTTTAAAGGAACAGTAACTGGTGCAATGTCAAAGCGCTAAATCAAATGAAGCCAAGGGCTTCATCTTGCCGCAGTTTAGGGTCCTAGGTATTTTAACTTGCCTTTCCTGTACATTATAGAAGAGTTTTCCATCTTTGATTCATCTTGCTTATTTCTGTGGCCCTTAACTACCTTCCATAGCTGAATATTTATATGTCTGAAGGATTGGGGGATGTTCTGAGTGTTTCTTTCAGTCAGTAGCTGCTATGGGAATGAGTTCTGAGTAGATAGTGAGTGCAGGAGCAAACTCCTTCACCCCTGCTGCAGACTCTCTCCAGCTTGCATCCTTTGACCTTCAGACTGGAGCGGTGCAACACAGAAAGCTGGCTTTGAAGGCCACTCTACTCTCTGACGTATGTCAAATCTAGCAAAGCATCCTTTTAATATAAGCTCAATGATTGAATCAACTAAAAATAAATGTGTTCTATTATTTTTCCTGTCACTTTCAGCCCTGTTGCAATTCTCTGGTATGGAATTTTATGTACATAAAGGCTACTGATTGATGGTTGTAGCACCATTTCCCCACTAAGTCCTGGTCTAGTGTTTGTATCAAATGTTTTAAATTATTTGGGAAGGATTGATGAAAGAAGTTATAAAGGAGTCTAAGACAGTTTTCAGAATGGAGAGAAGTTTTGGTTATTAATGAATGTACCAGCTCATTTGGGGAGTCAGATTTGTCCAAAGTCACAGCAATTGCAGCAATGGCCATCCTAAACTACTCTCCATCATAATCTTTACCTGAGACAGACCCACTTGGGCCGAAGAAACTTCAGGCTTAGAAAAGAACATGCCATTTCCAGAGAAAGCTGGTCCAGTGCCATAGCCAGAATTTGGGAGGGCTTGAGGGCATGGAATATAATCAGGGTAGAGAAGATATGCTGGACTAAATAATAGTGGTGGACAGAATTAACTTGTTGTTTGAGTTCTGGTTTCAGAGTTGGAAATCTAGTTTAGAGTTGGATATTGTAAAGTAATGGACTGAATTGACTTAGTAGTTTGAGCTCTGGTTTTAGAGTTAGAAATCGCCTTCATGCCACTAAAAGCCATGCTTCAAGCTTCCTGTGGCATTCAAACTGAAGATTCTGGTGCCTGTTTAATATCCTAAATTAAATTCTATAACTTTCAACTCTGTACATTTTTTCCAAATCAAACTGCAGATTTTAACAAAATAAGCATCTCAATTAGACCCAGATATATTTGAATGTCCTTAATGACAGGTATTAGGCTTAAATTACAAGTAGTATGTACCTAATATTGAAAATTTCCACTATTCTCAGATTAATATAATTATCAGACTCCTTTTATCTTACTAATTTACGGAGCTTGTTTTAGTGATCCTGCTTTGATTAGAGAAGATTTTCTTGAGGCAGGCGTGGTGGCCGGTAGTCCTAGCACTTTGGGAAGCTGAAGCAGGTGGATTTCTAGAGCTTAGGAGTGTGAGAGCAGCCTGAGCAAGAATGAGACCCCATCTCTACGAAAAATAGAAAAACTAGCCATGTGTTGTGGTGGGCGCTTGTAGTCCCAGCTACTTAGACAGCTGAGTCAAGAGGATCACTTGAGCCAAAGAGTTTGAAGTTCCTGTGAGTTATAATGCCACAGCATTCAATCCAAGGGTGATAGAGTCAGACTCTGTATCCAAAAAAAGAAAAAAATTTTTCTTGCTATTAAAAAATCAGAAGAGATAGAAATATGTAATTGAATGCTGAATTGCTGATCTTCTACTTTCACCATTTATTCTCAAGTCATGGAAATCCTCATTGTAGAAACTCAATAAACTTCTTACAAGTGAACTTTTACTTTGTATTTCATAACTGATAAAATAATTAATAGATTTTCATGCAATTGAAATGTCACAACTCTGAAAATATATACCGTATATACTCGAGTATAAGCCGAGCTTTTTCCGGCACAAAATTTGTGCCGAAAAACCCGAACTTTGTTTATACTCGGGTCACACAGGTTATTTGATTCGGTTCGCGCATGCACCTAATCAAATGCACGTAGTCTCCAGTCGTCTTCTGCCATCTGCTTGAGGGGGTGGTGCTTCAGCTCAGTTTTAAAGTTGTTGTTGCCTAGTTTACAGTTTTTCTTTAGCAATAAATATTGAAAAGAATTTAACCTACTGATTCCTCAATTATTGTAATTATTGTAATTGTTTTGGGTATATATTTTTATTTTTGAAATTTACCAGGGGCTGCTGCATTTTCCACCTCGGCTTATTCTCGAGTCACTAAGTTTTCCCAGTTTTTAGGGTAAAATTAAGGGGGTCGTCTTATACTTGAGTATATACGGTATATGAAAATGTAAGCATGAATTTTAAAGATAATGTACAATTTATAGAAAGATAATGGTTCTGTTTTGTTTTGTTTTGTTTTTTTTTTGCAGGCTATAGGCTCCAGGCTTGCTATAATTACCCAGAATATAGCAAATCTTGGGACAGGAATTATCATATCCCTCATCTATGGCTGGCAATTAACACTTTTACTCTTAGCAATTGTACCCATCATTGCAATAGCAGGAGTTGTTGAAATGAAAATGTTGTCTGGACAAGCACTGAAAGATAAGAAAGAACTAGAAGGTGCTGGAAAGGTGAGTCAGACTAAAAGATACTGCTTACCTAAATAGAGTAAAATAAGTATTCTAATCAGTGTTGTTTTATTAAACCCTACTACTCACTATGTGTATGCTCTGAGAATGTTATTGTAGCCATTCCTCAAAGCAATCTTTTTTGATGCTTATTCATCAGATTAGAAACTTCAGGAAAGTAGCAACACAAAGCCTTAGGCTCAAAGATGGATACCAATTTTAACAGGTTTTTCTAGTTTCATTCCATTATCTTCACTTCCCTCCTCCCCTTTTTTCTCCTTCCTTCAGTTCCCTCTTTCTTTGTCCTTCTTTTCTTCCTTTCTCTGTCTCTAATTCTTTCAAGCAAGCTTAAATACATTTCCTTATTGAGGAAAATAGGAGAGATTCAATATGGAAAAATCCAAAGGAACGTGTTCAATTATTG
Organism: Loris lydekkerianus; assembly: GCA_963574355.1. NCBI lineage: Eukaryota > Metazoa > Chordata > Mammalia > Primates > Lorisidae > Loris > Loris lydekkerianus. The sequence continues at coordinate 6,720 of CAUYPK010105086.1, forward strand.
CCATTCTTTTTTATTGGGCCTCCTCCCTTTATTCTATTTCTCTTCATCCTTACCCTAATGCTTCTTTTTTTCCCCTGCATGCTTTGTATTCCCTCCTCCTCACCATCATTTGTGCTTATGTGACATTAACTGCGTTTCCTGGCAAACTCCCTTCTCCTCATAGCAACTCTACGAGGTCAGGGTCTATTGTCTTATTTTTCATGAGACTAAGGCATCCATTATGTCCCCAGCACCTTAGAGCTGACAGATTTTGGAGTCAGGATTCAACCTCAGGTTGAATTCAACCTCCAAACTTGTGCCTCTGTATATTAAAAAGCAAAGAGGTCTTCTGATGATAGATTATAGTCTGATATCACATAATCTGAATCATTGGAGAAATGAGAGGGCAGAGCAGGGCTGATTCCCAAAACTGGACCTAAGATTTAGGATAGTGCTGCATCTATCAGGGTGCTCCAGTGTTCCTAAGAGTAGGACAGGACCCAGGCAGATCAGAGTGGCTCTGGCTCTCATGAGGCCCCCACGTCTAAGGTACTTTGTCTCTGGGCCAGCCATCTCACCAATGTGAATGGGAAAGGAAGTCCTAAACGTTGATTAGCACTACCACTTTGTCCTCTGCTTCCCTGTGTCTCTTCAGACTCTTCACCCTGTTTTCTTGAAGTTCCTTCAGGAAAGTCCTTTGGACCAGCTTTAGTGCCTCCCAGCCAGTGTCTGTGGGGACAAACCACATGTGAGGCATTCCAGCAGACCGCTGGGGTAGAGTTCTGGAGGTAGAGCAGGATGGTGCTCACCCACAGGCTGTGCATGTGATCTGGCCCAGGTCACATCAGCCCTGCCAGCGATACCTCCTGCACCAATGACTTTGTTCAGTAGTGTACTCTTGGAAGATTTCTGCCTCCTACCCACATGGTACTGACTCTTCATCTAGGTGAAGATGGAAAAATCTAGGACATAACATAAAAACAGAAAAAGCATTATATTTCATAGTGCCATTATTTAATGAGGTGTTTATAATGTCATAGAAAAGAGTCTTTAGACTGGTTTTATGAGGAAGATGATTGATGCTAAAATAATACATTGCAAACCACAGGTTGACACTTTTGAAGTGTTAACACATCAGATTTGAAACTTTTGGAGTCCTGTCAGAGGGACTTGGGGGAGGAGTATGGGTGAAAAAGGTTATGTGTGGATTTGGCAGATTTTGTGAGTGAAGATCAGGGATGTGATGAATGTTCTTATTCAGGGGTGGCTCATGAGAGGGACAATGGTTATTAAGGAAAATGGTTTCATACCAACTAGTCTACACAATATTGAGACGCCACCCTCATCTAATCATAATTCTTAGGGAAACATTTATGAAATATGTATTACATAGCAGGTATCATACTAAGAGCTCTATATACATTATCTCATTTAATGCTTTCAAAAAACCCAATTGAATTATCCTTGTTGGATAGATAATAAAACTCAAGTTTCATAGAGATCAAGTAACTTGCCCAAAGTCACACACCAACAATTTCCTAATTGATTTCCTTGCTTCTACTCTTTCCATTTCTATCCACTTATATTCTTCTTACGGAAGCCTCTCTGATCTCTTACGAATGCAAATGTGATCATGCTATCCCCTACTTAAAACCTTCCCATAGCTTTTGATCATATTTAGAATAAAATCCAGCCATTTAACTTGGCTTATCAAGGCTTATCTGCGTGATCTTAGCTAGCCCTTATGACCTCTATGAGTTTGTCTTCCACCATACTCTTGCCTGCCCACTCTTTTCTGGCCTCATGGGCCTTCTTACAATTCCTGGAACACTCCAAGCTTGCTCCCTCTGATCTTCTTATGGCTAGCTCCTTTATATTATTTGGATCTCAGAATTATTATCTCTTCAGAAAGGCCATTCCTGATACCCAAATTAATTCATGACACTTCTCAGCCCTTTGTTTCCTTCCTATTTCTTTGTTTGTTGATTAATGGTATATCTTTCAAATTAAAAAGATAAGCTCTCCAGGGGCCAGGACGACATCAGTTGGTTTGCTCTTAAAGGGATAGAGTAAACCTGGACTTCCAGAGTAGGTCTGTAAGATGTCAATCAGAGCCTGCCTAAGACCTCTACTTTGCCATGAACTGCTCTACATAGTCTCTTGTCATATCATTATGGACTAATAAGCATTTCTATAAAATAATTGACCCTTAAATAGCATGGGTTTGAATTGCCTAGGTCCACTTATATCCAGATTTTTTTCAATAAACATAATGGAAAAAATTTTGAAGACTTTTGTGAACAGATAAATCATGTAGCCTAGAAATATAAAATAAGAAAAAGGTATATTATAAAGGCTTAAAATACATGTAGGTACTTGTATGTTTTATTGTTTACTTCCATAAAATATATACATATCCATTATAAAAGTTAAAATTTATCAAATCTTAAGGATGCTGATCCTCACAGAGCATACATGGCTCTGTTCACACTCAAGAGAAATGTAAACAAACGTAAAGATGCAGTATTCGCTCATAACTGCATAAAATTAACTGTAGTACAGACTGTACTAAGATGATTTTGTAGCCCCCTCCTGTTGCTATTGAGGTAAGTTCAAGTGTTGTAAGTATCCCCCTAAAATGCCACGTGACACTAGTCATCTCAGCATGAGTAGCTTGTCTCTCCAGTAAATTACATGTGGCAGTAAAGAGTGGTCTCTCACAGTTCTTGCATATTTTTCATTGTGTGGTACTATAAACCTTAAATAGCACCAGGGGACCCATACAAATGACCCATGCTATTAGCAATGCTGGAAGTGCTCCAAAGAAACAGGGAAAAGTCAGGACATTAATATAAAATTTTGAAGTTGAATCACTTGATACATATCATAGATTGAGGTTTGCAGCTGCTATTAGCCACCATTTCAAGATAAATGAATTCATTGCAAAAGGTAGTGTGAAAAAAGGGGTGGGGGTCGTAAGCTCTTGCTGCAATTACACAAGCAAGTGAAAATACCTTGCACTTTTTGTGAAATACCTTGTTATTCACGTTGAAAATGCAGCTTTTACATGGGCACAGGATTGCTATAAGAAAGGCCTATGGGGGTGGGGGACTCAGTAAGTTCCCACCTATGGGGTACAATATGGCACACCATATAGTTGGACTCAACTACAATTCAGACTTTTGACTTCACCTTACACATGCAAATAATGTCAGAAAGAAAGAAAGGCATACCTAGAGACGCTAATGATTCAATGAGAAGTGAAATCATTATATGACAACTTAAAGCAAAAGGAAGGAGAAAGATCTAAAGCTGGAGAATTTAATGCCAGCAAAGGATGATTTGATTTTAGAAAGAGATTTGGCTTTAAAAATGCCAAATAATCGAAGAAGCATCTTCTGCCAATCAAGAAGCATCAGAAGAGTTCCCAGATGTCATTAAGAAAATTATTGAAGACAAAAGATATTTGAAAAGTATTTTAATGCAGATGAAGGTACTATATTCTGGAACAAAATGCGACAAAAGACCAAGATTTAAGGCAGGAAAGGATAGATTGTCTCTACTGTTTTGTGCAAATGCAGTCTGGTTTATGATTAAGACTGCCCTTACTTATAAAGCTGATAACCTCCAACCTTGAGGGAAGATAAACACTTGTCTTGTGGTTGTATGAGAAGGAGGCCTGGACAATGAGAAATCTTTTTTTCTGGATTCATTCCCTGAAGTCAGGAAGTATCTTGCAAGTAAGGAAATGCCTTTTAAAGTCCTTTTGATATTGGACACTCTACTGACCACCCAGAACTCCATGAGGTGAACACCAAAGGTGTCAATGTGGTCAATTTGCCTACTATGTCTCTACATCGGCCTCTAGACCAGGTGTTTATAAGGATCTTTGAGACTCGTTACAAATGGTACTCTGTGGAAAGAATGGTTAATGCTATGGAAGAGAACTCCAAAAGAGAGAACATTGTGAATGTCTGGAGGGATGGCACCATTGAAGATGCCATCGTTGTTATACAAAAGGCTGTAAAAGCCATCAATCCTGAAACAATAAATTCCTGCTGGAGAAAATCCAGAATGGGAAGTTTGTAGAAAACTCCAGAATGGAAGTCATTCGCTGTGAATGACTTCCCAGGATTTACAGCAAAGCTGATCAAGGAAACTATGAAAGAGATTGTGGATGTGGCACAAAAAAGAAAAAAAAAAGTAGAGAGTGAAAGATTTCAAGATACAGATCTTGGAGAAATTCAAGAGTTAATACATACCACATGAAAGGAATTAACAGAAGACAACTCGATGGAGCTGAGTGCTTCCAAACTGGTGCCAGATGTTGAGGAAGAAGATGTAGGAGAAGCAGTGCCAGAAGGCTATGTAGACCGGTGTGATGAAAATGTGTCAAACAATTTATGAAACTAGTGTATGATGCCCCATGATCATATCGATGTGCACAACTATGATTTAATAAAAAAAAAAAAAAAAAAAAAGAAAGAAAACATGTTGGCCTTAGACAGCAAGACTGCTTTTCACTACTTTTATGACATAGACCCTTCTATGACATGAGCACCGAAACTTAAAGCAAAGGGTGGAAAGAGGATTGGTACTGTATGGAAACATTTTGAGAGATGAGAAAAAGCAAAACAGAAATTACTATGTACTTTCATAAAGTTATGCTGAACAGGCCTGCCTCTCCTCCCTCCCCTTACCCCTCCTTCACCTCCATGCCTCTGCCACTCCTGAGATGGACAGGAGGCTGTCAAGGGCATCTGCGCCTCCTCCTGGACCTCCTCAACAGGCAGAGTGTGAGGATGAAGACCTTTATGATGATCCACTTCCACTGAATGAATTATAAATATATTTTCCCCTCCTTAGGATTTCCTTAATAACATTTTCTTTTCTCTAACTTTGTTATAAAAATCCAGTGTATATGACATAATAACATATAAAATATGTGTCATTTGTTGTTACTGGCCAGGCTTACAGTTAACAGGTTACCTAAGTAGTTAAGTGTAACTTTTGACTGAACCCTTGATTTTCAGTGCCCCCAACCTCTGTGGTAATCTAGGGTCAATTGTAGATACTTTTTCCTTTTTAGAATTGAAAGCCTTAATTAAACTTCAGTTTATTGGAGGGTAGGAAGAGAAATGTGATGTGTGTTTTTCTTTCTGGAATCATATATATGTTTTTCTTTCTTCAAAATTATTTAATATAGGATGGTTTCTGGGGGAAACTCAACATTATTTACTCCTTGAATTAAAGGTTCTCTCCTCTCGTGGTGATTACTGAGTCTGCATTTAAAATCTTGCAATAAATGATGCTGTGAGGATGTGGGGTGCTAATTAACCCTTTTCCTAATTGCTTCATTGTGCATCAAGATGAAGATAGTCATGATGTGATTTGATTGTTTCGCTCCCCATGCAAGGTCTGTCCATCTTATTGGGCTGTATACACACTAAAAAGCAATCACATTTACAAGATAATCACAAGACACTCCTGCTTTAGAAAATGAGGCACAGAAAATATTTCTTTAAACCATTAAATTTACTAAAATTTACAGTAAAATCTGTCTTTAAGCAGACATTGCTATAGTTTATTGAAATCTTACTCATCTAGAAAACCTCTTTGGTTTGAGTCTTTATAACTAAAATTTTTTCTAATGTGTCTGAAAAATAATTGTCGTTAGGGATTTAACTGAAAATGAGTTTTTTCTTCTAACTTCTTATTTTCCTTACTTTTAGTATTTCTAAAATAAGTATATATTGCTTTTATAACATATAGAAGAAATTTATTTAAAAAGTTCACATAAATGCAATCTGATCCGTATAACCTGGTTTATTGTACCCTCAATGAATCCCCAACAATAAAAAATAAAGAAAAATAAATAAATAAATGCAATCTGGACATTTTCCTGTCTTCATAGGCAGCCTGTGTTTAATGTAGTTCAAAATCTTTTTGGCCTGCCTGGGTCAGAAAATAATATTTTTAATTTTATTTTTTAACTAAGTTTCTGCTCTTAAGAATTTTATTAGTTTTTTATTTCTAATAGATTTTTGTGTTAGTCAGTCTTCAAAACTGACTTCAAGTCTTATGAAATATTTGTGTTACCCTTGAAGTTAGATAATTGTGTAGAATTCAGTGATGAATAAATGGAAGTTTATGTTCATGGATTTTTAAGTTATAAGAAACTAAATAAACTATATCTTTGTTAGAATCTCTTCTGACCAGTATAAAGGCTGGAGAGAAGAATATCTTTAAAAATAAGAATAATTCCTCTTGTTGACTTACAGTCCTAGAAATTACTTCCCCCGGAATCCTGAAATTAAAAGGAACGTTAGAGACCCTCTAGCACAGCGGTTCTCAACCTGTGGGTGGTGACCCGCAGGAACTGTATTAAAGGGCGCAGCATTAGGAAGGTTGAGAACCACTGTCCAGTCCATCCTCCTCATTTTACAGATGAGATGAGACAGTGTGGGGGCTCAATGTCCCATAGCTAATATAGGCTGAAATCTCACTTTGTATTCTCCATATCCCTTCACCCAGACTCCAAAAGGCGGGGAAGGATGTATGTATCCTAATCAAATAGTCTTGTTGGAAGTAACATCGAATTAGAACATAACCAAATGTTAGAAATGTTCTGGAAAACAAATTTATAGTATGTGCTATGTTTCTTAAGAAAGAGTTAATTCCCTTTTATCTAGTAATTTTGCTTTTAAGAACTTTTCCTGAGAAAATAATTTAATATGAACAACAGGTACAAAGATGTTTATCACAGAATTTTTAATAAAAAAAGAATTAAAAACTTTATTCAACAATAATGGAATGCCTAATTAGGATATCAAGTGACCATTAAAAAATCCCATCATGGGCGGCACCTGTGACTCAAAGGAGTAGGGCGCTGGCCCCATATACCGGAGGTGGTGGGTTCAAACCCAGCCCTGGCTAAAAACTGGAAAAAAGAAAAAAAAATCCCAATATGTATTTAATGATCTTAGAAAATGCTTTTGATATTTGTTAGGGTAAAAAATAATGAAATCTAGCCAAATCTAGAGTTTGCTCTCAACTTTGTTAACTATGTATATACTTAGGAAAGAAAACAATATGTAAGCTAATGTACAAAGTATACCAATATATAACTTTTTACTTCTTTCATCTTTTGATATTTTCCAAATATTCTTCATTTGTCAAAATAGCAAGCATGAAGAGAAAATATCACATCCTAAAAGTGTGTAAAATAACTGTAAACTTAAAATGTAAGCTTTGCAGAAGAAATACTGTGTTCTCAGGTTAATTTTGTAAATAAAGCATGTAAAACTTTGTGGCTTTAAGCCTTAGCTTCTTGTTCTATAAAGAGAAGATTGAAGTTAATCTTCCTTTCAGATCCAAAACTCAAATTGATAAATTATTTAGTATTCTTTTCCATAAAGATGTTTGTAGGTAATCATAAGTAAATAATATGCAGAGTCATAAAATTAATTTTATCTGTCTATTTTATAGAATTCAAATTAATTGCCACTGTTTACCTTGTGCCCCTGTTACAGATCGCTACTGAAGCAATAGAGAACTTCCGAACTGTTGTTTCTTTAACTCGGGAGCAGAAGTTTGAACATATGTATGCCCAGAGTTTGCAGTTGCCGTACAGGTAATAAACACTAAGCAGTGGAAGGGAGCGTGAGGAGTTTTTCAATCATCATATTTGTTTTCAGAAGGATTACTTAGGGGAGTAAGTGGAGAAAGTATTAGAAGGGACCCAATTGCGAAGCACTTACAGGCTCAGGAGAGAAATGACAAGACCCTGAACTGAGGCAGAACCTATATGAGGGGGTGACTGATTGAAAGGGCGAGAGAGAAGATGCTGAGAATGACTGTCCAATGTCCAGTTAGGATAATGACCCTATTATTTGTTCTCACTGGGTCTGAGTTCTTTATGGAACATGAATTTGAGGTCATCTGCAGAGTGCTGAGGGGTAGTGCTTCCTGGCTGTACCTTCTTTCCTCTTTTTACCCTTTCTCCAGTGGAGACCTCCTGTTCTTTAACACAGTCACCCAGTGAGGGCTCTTTTCCTAAGTGATGTGAACAAACCTGGGCAAACCCAACCTCCCTGAGTCTCAGTTTCTTCTATAGTAATGGAGAGAGATGGACCTTATTGATGTGTTTTCAAATTTCTTTTTAAACAACAGCAGAGTCTTTATTCCTTTAAAAAAAGAATTTGATTTGAAATCCTGCTATAAGACAAAAGTAAAAGCTTATTTGATCTGGTTGGCATAGGAGTAGGAAGCCCCGGGATGGTGTCCACGTGCCCAGCTGCTGCCACCCACACCTCCACATCACTGAGGTCCATGTTGCTCAGAAAATCCTGGAATGTTAACCGTTTTGTAAATCCTGCTCTAATCCCAAGAAAGTGAAATTCATCCTTTCTTCCCATAATATGTTATTCATAAGGTACCTCCATGGCATAAATAATGATCCAAACTCAATTCCTGGCTCCCTAAAAGTAAGAACATACCTGGTGCCTCTGTGTCGCCCAGCATGGTCCTGCAGCTTGTGGGTGGTAGGTGGCTGTGTGAGGAATGAATGTTTACCAGAGAAGACTTAGTGTTGCACACGTAAAAGTGGGGGAAAGGAAGGGAGCTTTCACTTACTAATGCCTGACCAGCTCTTTACGTTCATTTGCTTATTTAATCTTTATAGCAATACTTTAAGGTATAGTTTACCCTACATTTAAGAAGATACTGAGTCTCAGAGATTAGGCAGTTTCCCAAATTTACACAATGGTAAGTGGTAAAATGAGGATCAAACTTAGTTCTGGGGAAATTAAGCCCGTTTTTGTCTGTCACATCTCGGGCCCCCACTGCTGACCTATCAAAAGTTACATGTTAAGAACTAAGAAATGAAAGTTGAATAAGTTTTCAAACATCTTCTTTTCAGAAACTCTTTGAAGAAAGCACACATCTTCGGAATCACATTTGCCTTCACCCAGGCAATGATGTATTTTTCCTACGCTGGCTGTTTCCGATTTGGCGCCTACTTGGTGGCACGTAGTTTAATGACCTTTGAGAATGTTCTGTTGTAAGTGTTGGCTCTTTATTTACTAAACTCTAAAAATAAAACTGGGATGAACATGATTCATGTCTGGATAGAAAACTCTTCTGTGAAGCCTCGTGAAGAGATTTTGGTGATTTAGAAAAAGGCATTTTTGCCTCTGAGTCTCCATGTGTCACTGTTTTCACTTCGGAGTCTCCACATTGTCTCATTTATTTGTAGGGCCAGTAACTTCTCTCTCTAGTGCTGACTCACTTGTGTCTGACCTTTTTAAATTTGTGGCTGGGAGGAGTGATTCAATTCAGATTCCAGCAGGCCTCGGCATTCGGGAAGAAGCTTAACGCTGAGCAAGAAGTCTGACCAGCTCCTTTTAAAGGAGTTTCTAACAGAGCAGTTGAAGTACTAAGTTCTACAAGCTCTAGGTGAGCTCAAGATAAATTTATTTTTTTCTTGATGAGTGCTGGAGAAATTCACAAGTGACAAAGGCGAAACTAAATTGGGATTTTTTTTCCTGCTCCCTTGCTATGGAGGTAGATAATGATCCCTCAGTCAGGGGTAGACAAGTCTGAACTTAATTATAACAGAGAAGTGTTCAAATATACAGTTTAGTAACCAAAAATATGTGACATCTTTCTGAGCTCCTAGATTTGGTAATAGGTAAGATTCTGCCTTCTGATGGCGTAACATAATCAGTTTTACATTTAAAGCAGGATCACATAAGCCTGGAGATTCAACATGTGAGTACAATATTTCTGCCCTTTTTAAACATTATAGTTTGTTCAGGGTGACCACAACAGAAAATTTAAATTTCTACTTAATCTGTACATCTGACAAATGATGTGCAGGTGCTATTTGTAATTATAACCCAAACATCATAACCAGACATCATCAGCATTGGGGCTTTGATTGGATAATTATTTGCTTTACTCCAAGGATTTGAATTGGTGAAAGTTGCTAGCACTGGGGCTCTTAGGTTTGCAAAGTCAGTCTTTCAAAAAAGGAAGGGGTAGACCTTTCTGAACAGCAAGTCATTCAAAGAAAGGTCCCACAGGTTTAAATGATAACAAGGACAAGAGTAACTATCTGGGTGATTTATTTAGCACTAGTTAAAACAACTAGCGACACCATATACTGGGTTGACGTAGTGTGCTATTTTAATACACGTGTAGAGTCCAGGGAAGAGAAAGTGATAGATTCCCAGCATTCTGGGAGGGTTCCCAGGTTTTGACCCAGCTTACTGTTTACAGAAGCACACTGATCAGTGTCCAGCAGAAGGGATTGAAAGGGGTTATTAAAGAAGCAATATTCCAATAATTAAAGGGCTATAGTATATAGAAGGAAGTAGATTTTCCTTCAGTTTAAAAAGAACTTTCTAACAGTACACTTAATCAAACCTGCTATTTTCTAAAACAGAGGATGGAATCCAACTTAGGGGATATGTTTAGGCTCATTGAGAGCTGGACTTGCTGTAAGGTTCTTTCCAACCTGAAGTTGCTTGATTCCCATATCACACATAAGAATACTGATGCATCCTAGGAGCAGAATGATATCTGGATCTGTAAGAAACTCTTTGTTGTGCAGTTCGTGGTATCTGATGTAATTCTATGGTCACTAACTATAACAGTAATGCTGTGTAACAACCAGCCACAAAGCCTCAGGGACATACAAGGATAAACATTTATTTTTTACCCACAAGGCTATGGGTTGGCTTTCTACTAATCTGGGTGGGGCACCGTGCAACACCTGGAATACATCACATGTTTGTGATGAGCTACAGGGTAGTTGGCTTGGACCTACACAGCTCTCCTCCGAGTATGCCTCATCTTCTAGCAGCCTTACCTGGGTTTCTGGTAGTGGCAGAGTTCTGAGAATGAGCAAATGAACGTGCACACACAAAGCATGCGAGGCCCCCCAGTCATGGGGTTGGAACTGGCAACAGCAACTTCCACCACCACAGATTCAAAGGGTAGGAAAACTAACTCTACTTCTTGAATACAAGTGTTGCAAGGGTCTCATTACGAGAAGGTTAGGATACAGAGAGAGGTGAAAAACTGGGCCGTTTTGCATACAATCATGCTGACATGAACTCACCAGTTTGCAGACTATTACACAGACTCCAACTTATAAAGAGAAGTGTTTGTTTTCTTTTTGACCCTTTTTAACATCTCTTTTATAATTATGCAAGTCAATACTCTCTGGTTGTAAAAGTACCAGCTTTCTAGCATGGTAGCTACAACTCGGTACCCATGTTTTTAATTTGTGTTTTCCAGGGTATTTTCAGCTATTGTCTTTGGTGCCATGGCAGTCGGGCAGGTCAGTTCATTTGCTCCTGACTATGCCAAAGCCAAAGTGTCAGCATCCCACATCATCATGATCATTGAAAAAGTCCCCGAGATCGACAGCTATAGCACAGAAGGCCTGAAGCCGGTGAGTTAGATATTTTAATTTATATGATCTACTTTTGACTCCTGAATGAAAGTATTTTAACAGGAAACTTAAAAATGAATGCTTTTTAATATGCTGATAATAAAATAAGACTTTCTAGATCACAGATTCCCTTTAGTAAATGTTAATAATATGTATTAACATTCAGTACTTTTGCATAGCAAAGAGGGAGATAGGAATGCTGCCCATATTATAAGCACATCTTATTAATCAGATTTTATCATATTTAGGTTACTCTTTCTTCGGCAACGGATTTATCACATCCATATTATAATTGTATTATCTTGACTCTTCTAGACCTTATTTATTAAATTCCAGCAGTTTGAAGTGAAGCTTAATTGTGATACAAGCTCCGAACCTTCTGACACCTGGTAGTAGAGAGGGTTAGCTATACAACGTGTCTTCAGTATTGCTGCAATCAAATTTAGTGTTATTGTTCTCATCGTAGGACAAGTTGGAAGGAAATGTGACATTTAACAAAGTCGTATTCAACTATCCTACTCGGCCAGACATCCCAGTGCTTCAGGGGCTGAGCCTCGAGGTGAAGAAGGGCCAGACGCTGGCCCTGGTGGGCAGCAGTGGCTGTGGAAAGAGCACAGTGGTCCAGCTCCTGGAGCGTTTCTACGACCCCTTGGCTGGGACAGTGGTGAGCACACTTTCATGTTCAGCTCAGTTCAGGTTTTTCATCCATGAAATGCCTTGATGTGTTTAATTCTCAACTATAAGCCATGGTTTTTCAAACATTTTTTCTTTTTTCTTTTTTTGAGACAGTCTCACTTCGTTGCCCTGGATAGATGCTGTGGCATCATTGTAGCTCACAGCAACCTCAAACTCTTAGGCTTGAGCAATCCTCTTACCTCAGCCTCCTGAGTAGCTTGGACTAGAGGCACCCACCACAACACTCAGCTAGTTTTTTTTGTTTGTTTGTTTTTGTTTTTTTTCTATTTTTAGTAGAGACAGGATGTCTCACTCTTGCTCAGGTTGGTCTCAAACTCCTTACCTCAAGCAATCCATCCACTTCAGCCTCCCAGAATGCTGAGATTACAGGCATGAACCACTGCACCAGTCAGTTTTCCAAACCTTTTAACAGCCCCACATAGTGCAAGTCTGATGGCCTAGACAGGTCTAACCTGTGTCATCTACCCCAGCCAACTTCGTCCTCAGCCTCTCCCTTGGCACTGCCCCCTGCCCTCCTTTGCGAGCAGCCCTCTCACCACCCCTCTCCCTTGCTGTCCTTGGGTTTCAGCTGACACGAGAAGAGCCAGCAAAAATAGAAGTAGCCAGAAAGCTAGAAGAGGGGTGCCATTATAGACAAGTGATATGGAAGCCAAGGATGAGGAGTGTTTCAGGTGGTCAGCAGTGACAGATGCTATGGGGAGGTAGGATAAGGTGAAGACTGAAAAGACACAATAGAATCTGGCAATTAATGGGCTGTATCTGACATTTCTTAGTGAAGTGGCGATGGGAGAAAATAGTTTAGCATGGCTGAAGTATATTTAGGAGGGGAATTTAAATGAGTGTAGATTATCAAGAAGATCAAAGATGAAAGAAATACAAATAAGAACAGTAGCTTGAGTAGGGAGTCAGAATGTAGTGAACATGTTTAGGAGGAGGAATCATAAGCATCTTTATGCCTGAGTGTGAGATAAACCATTGATGGAGAGAGAGTATTGGAACATCATCTAAGGGGGAAAAAAGGAAGATCAACAAATTTGAGAAGCAGTTAAAGAATATAGAGGAATGCCTTTGTCTTCTGAACTATAGGTAGTCCCCAGGTTACAAACATCTGACTTAAGTACAACTTGCATTTACAAACAGGGGCTATTAGAGTAAGTCCCCGAGTTACGTACAGCTGACCAACTCACACTTATGAATGAATGCTATTACAAGTAATAGGTAAATGGGCCTGTTTCAACTTGCATGCAAATTTAATTTAAGAAAATCTCTACAGAACCTATGTTGTTCATAACCCAGGGACTTCCTGTAAAATGTCTCAGAGAATGTCTTAGGTGCTGGGGATGAGATAGGAGTCTTGAAAGGAGAGTGGATTTAAAGGACTATAATGGAGGATGGGAAAAGAATCAAACTAGGAAGGGATAAAATTTAGAGCAAGAAATTTTCTTTCTATAGGCCTTTAGTTTTTAGGCATACTCAGAAGTGATGTTTAAGATATTTAATAACTGAAACAGCACGAGCAGTGACCAGTACAGTCACTGTAGATGACTGCCAGTACAGTCAGACTGAGGCCCCCCAGCTGCACGTGGACCTGAGTTGCATTGATGACTGAAATGAAAAGGAAATATCCAACCTGTAGTCCAGGGCTCTTTTGACTTCCCCACAGCAATCACTCTGACTCATAAATACTTTGTATTGTATTCAAAGAGAGTTATGCCTTTAGTCCATTATTTACTAGTTATATAAGCTTTCTTCCCTATTTTTACTCCTTTATATTATACTTTCTGTGAACTCTGACTTTATGCTTCGACTTTGTGGTTAGAGTTTGATTGCAGGACTGCAAATGAAGACCTCACTGACAATCGAAGCACTTAGAAGAGGCAGTTAGCTGTCAGACACTGACATTTATTAAACAGTGTGTGAAATGTGCTATAAAATAAGTCGTGGGGCAGGGTATCTGCCCTCAAATACTGTGGAGATGAAATGTATACTTTCAGGAGTCAGATTAAAGATGGGGCTAGGCCTAGAGCTGGTTTTTAAAGGACAGTAGTATCTGCATAGAGGTGAGCAATAGAAAGGGCCTTCCATGTAGGAGAGAAGGCAAACTGTGGTCTGTAAGTAGTTTGTTCCCAGTAGGCCATTTTAGCTGAAATAGGGAATATAGTGAGAGTAGTGGTTCTTAAATTTTTCTGATAATAACTCATATGGGAAAGATAAAATAACCTTACAGCCCCCTAATGTGCTCATAGTCACTTTGCAATGGAAAAAAAAAAACAAAAAAAAAAACTTTATGATGACAAAATGTTAGGATTGAAAACAATGGTAAACAGTAATTAAAGATATGTTCCAAGTATGGAAATACAAGCAGAGCATAATTAAAAGCATGGACAATGTCAGGTATAGTTAAGAGTAGGAAACCAGTGCTCTAGGTATTTCAAATGATAAGAGATAAGTATTTAATAAAGGGACTGAGGTGTCTATAGAATCTTTGGAAGGGTGAGAAGAGTGAAGGTAAAAGGAAGGTGTTTTTGCTCCCAGCTTGATCCTCCCGTGACCAGAAACCTGCAGAAAATTAAGCCAATGTCACGATTGTTTCGAAACTAAAGACAAAGACCAGAGTCTGACTATTGCAAACAGTCCTGTCTGCCAAACGCACACGTTAACTTACTATGGCTGCTAAAGGAGAATTGGTGTCTGCCTTAAACAGTGCATCTCTCTGCTAGACCCTAAGTTATTTCCAGAACCAGGGGAGCCTGGGAAATGGTTTTTAGCCTTCTTTGAAGTATGAAAGGGCAGACACAGAAGAATATGAAAGTGAATTCTGAGTGCACAGGACAATAACCATCTCAAGACAACACTGATGATGCTCTAAAAACAGTGTCCTCATTTGCTGAAGCAATGTCTGGTATCTGCTCCTGTGCATGTGCCACAGGGCTTTGAAATAAATGCTGCCTGGTGGTGCACCGCAGCCAGACTTCTTAGCAGAAGTGTCTGCAGTAAAGAAGATGGACCAAGTTAGTATGAATATCAATTAGTAACCCTGAATAACTTAAAAATGAGTCTGTGGATTTGAGCATAAGAATTGAAGAAAGGACTTGTCCCTGAGGACCACCCTGAAGTCAGGAAATTCTCATGACCCATCAGTGGGCCATGAGAAACTTGGAACTGGGGGGGTGGTTCTCAGACTTTGGCTGAGAGAGCTAGTTAAGAACACAGCCACCCTGGGTTATTCTAGTTGGCTGGGGCCTGGCCTGCCTTTTAGTTTTACAATTTTCCCAGGTGATTCTAATGCTATCAATCGTTTAAGAAGCACTGAACCAGTAAATTTGAAGGAAAGTTTAGATTAAATTGTGAAGAATCTTAGAAGATTATGCTACAGAATTGTGAAGAGGGGAGAATTCAAGTTTGGTGGGACCTGAAGGTTATATGAAGTTTTGAATGCAAACGAGATACAAACATGAATATTTATTTCAAATGAAAATAAATCACAACAAAATTCTGCAGCCTTAAAGATTCTGGTCCCTTTCCTGGGTTAGACAGTTTATTATAATATCAGTGTGTACACAGAGAGCTTCCTGGCTGGCGCCTTGCCTCCTTCTCACCCCAAACACTGTTTACTCTAAATTTCAGAATTTACATGTAATTGAGCGCACTGGAAATTTACCCTTTATTAGCTTCACTGTTAAATTGCCTCCAGTTTGAGACTTCCCTGGACCTTTCCTCTCCCCACTGTTTGGTCCATCCCATATACCACAGTCAGAACCCTCTACCCCTTTAGGGTACAGTTAGAGGCCTTTTGTCCTTGTCTGATACCTGGGCCAAGTTGGGGGCACTTTCCTAATAAGGGACAACAGAAAATATCCTTCAGTTATAAGATACTTGTGTTACTAAAACCCAACCTGCAGTGTTGAGATTCAGTCCTGCTTCCCCCAGTTACTTACTGTGTGACTTGGTATAAATCACCCAGCTTGACTCATTTCCTCACTTGTAATATGGTGATTAAAATCACAGTGACCTCATAAGACTAAATAAGAGAATGTGTATGCATACTTATCACAGAACCTACAGTATCATAATGCTTGATCTTTTAAAAGTTATTTCAGAGTAAATACACATTGAAAAATACATATTCAACATTTGATTATTTGTGCTAATGAAAGTGATCAGTTTCACAATCTATAATAAAGATAGCTGGTCATTTTTATTTGGCTTTAAATTATTTCTTACCAATATATTTACGTTTACGTTCCAAGTTATGTTTTCATTTAGGCCAGGATTTTTTGAACAGTTTTTATTTAATGTAAGTTCCCCAGAGTCCAGAGTTCCTTGGTCTTCCCTCAGACCACTACCTGTGTCTCAGCCAAAGAACCTATGCTTTGATCTGTTTTACATTCTAGGATTCTAAACTGTTTTCCTTAAAGAAAAGCTTCTTTAGCTGACATAGATTTTAAATAATTTCCAATTCTGGTGTACTGTGTGGAGATGAAGAAGCCCAAGAGTGTTACCATATTCAGTGTTGCAACGGAACTCATTAAGACTTGCTGAGATCATTCAGATGTGCCTGTTATTATGGTAGTTAGTGGTGGTGTCAGTTTTCCCCCCAGGGGGTTAAACCTAGGGGAAAAAAAAAAAAAAAAAGCCAAAAAACAAAACCCTCTTCCTTTCCTAAAATTTACATTTCTCAAGTGCAGAGCTCCACCTAACGAGAGCTGCTGTTTAGCCACATCCTTGTTTGGTTTTTACTCCCTCTCTCCACCTTCTGCTCTCCCCCTTCATTTATTAACACTGAAAGGAAGCCTGGAGCATAGATGCTCTGAATAGTCTCCATGGCAACTGGGTTTGTTACTAATCGGGTTATAGCAGTGTTTTCATCCCTGCACCCGCCAGCTTCACAAGCAGAAGCTATGTCCCTGCAGCAAAGATGGTACCTCACCCCTGGCCAGCTGTCTCCTAGAGCCACCCAGTCAGGCACATGGGATGAAGAAACTATGTATGGCTCAGTACCTACTCATCACCGCTATTAGGAAAGCTCAAATCTGAGTCACTGGTGTCTTCCTCAGAGGGGATGAACCACTCTCTTACTTGAATACCAGAAAATTACCTTGCAAAACAGATCTATTAGGCAGACATAACTGCATTCGCGTAAGGCTGTAAAGGGGCCTCCTAAGACTTTTGCAGGATAATCTGGGGAACTAGATCACAGAGAAAGGGAAGCTGTCTGTTCCTGTGCTTTTGGCTCAGTACTGAATATGTCCATCCATCCTTTCATACACCTGTCCACCTGTCCATCCCCTGTAGTTCCAATACATCACATACACAGAATTACAACTTACTCTGTGCCTGGCACTGTGCTAAGGGGGGTCCATACATAATATTTAATCCTTAATTCTGTGAGTTTAGAAGTTATCATCATTTCCATTTTGTTCACAAGGAAACTAAAAACAATTAATTCATTTTCTCCAGATTAGCAATGAGAGATAAGTAGCTGCTCTCCCACACTGACTTCTGTTTCTTTGCCACTGTCTCTGATTCCTCAAACTCAGGTCAGATCAGAAACCTAATCTACAAACCTGTAATGTGGTTGTAGTTGTTATTTATTTCCACTCCAATTTGGCCACCTGTCCTCTGAAAAACTGAGATATAAGGTAAAGATGTCAGGCTACATGCCAGAAATATAAAGCATTATATTATTAATAGTTTCCTGTGGCAGCTTTCACTAATTACCAAAAACTTAAAGAGTCTTACAACAACACAAAGTTATTATCTTATACTTCTGGAGGTCACAAGTTCAAAGTTGGTCTCATCAGGTTAAAAATCAAGGGTCAGCAGGGCTGTGTTCCTTCTGGAGGCTCCGAGGAACAAACTATTTTCTTGCCTTTTCTAGCTCGCAACCCCTTCCTCCATCTTCAAAGCCAGCAATGACTGGGCATGTCTTTCTCTGATACTCATTCTCTGGCCTCTCTCTTCCGTAGTTAAGAATCCTTAAGATTACATTAGTTCCAACAAGATAATCCAGGATAATCTTCTTATTTCAAGGTCAGCTGATCAGCAGTCTTACTTTTATCTGCTACCTCAATCCCTCCTTGCCGCATAACATATTCACAAGTTCCAGGGATTAGGACATAGGTACGTTGGAGGAGGAGAGGGTATTGTTCTGTCTAGGTAGTACCGGGTGGGTTAAAACAAAGAAACATGACAGGTCCTCAAAGCATACAATTACAGCCTCATTGGAAGAAATTTGACATCTAAATTTTGAAAGAAACACGTCCTTGATCTCATAGTTAACTGGTTAGTTTTATCATACAAAATAACAATGTTAACTTTGCTAAATTCAAAATATGCTAGTCCTAAAGTTGATCTGTGAACTCTTATTTTCAGCTAATTGATAACAAAGAAATAAAGCAAATGAATGTTCAGTGGGTCCGAGCACACATGGGCATTGTATCCCAGGAGCCCATCCTGTTTGACTGCAGCATCGGTGAGAACATCGCCTATGGGGACAACAGCAGGGTGGTGTCACAGGAAGAGATCGTGAAGGCGGCCAAGGAGGCCAACATACACCAGTTCATCGATTCACTGCCTGATGTAAGTCTCTCTCCAGTTACAGGTTCAGGAGCACGAGGAAGGCTCCCTGGCCTATAGTTTGACTTCTAAAAGGCTTGTTTTCAAGAGGAAAAGAAATACACCCACACTTGTAAATGAGCATCTGGTCACACTTCCTGTCCCAGTTAGATGTTACGTTCGCCCAATCACCTGCCTCTCCTTGTGAGGAAGGGATGAACGTGTTAGACCAATTCAAGTTTAGGAGAGAGGAACTTTGCAGGGTTAGGAGAACTGGAACAATTCTCTAGATCCAAAGATTTTAGGCTGGAGGCTTCACCTCCTTCAGCCCTGGGGATGAGTATGTCTAGGAGGTCTTTCCATCCAAACCCAAATGCATTTGAGCAGTGTCTGTGTCTCTACCTGCTGATGTGCTCTCCTGGGCCTGATGAGAAAGCAGGTGTAAACATCCTTTCCAGGTACTATCCCATTTCTCACCCATCTGCCTTCCGGCGGCTTCCCCTACCCAAGACTTAAACCTCACCCTGCCAAGTCAGGCCAGGCCAGGGAGCTGGACTCGAGCCAAAAAGAGGGCTGAGCCACAGGGGTAGCCATGGCATCTTGTAACCTCCCCGTCATTATACATTTCATGGACCCTAGGCTTTGTTTATGGGGATGATTGTTGAAATCTTCCTTTGGGCTTCCAGGGTTATTATCCTATAGGTGTCTTCTGAACTCCGCCTGAAAGTTAGATAGCAGAATCTCACCCTCTCTTAAGTCCTTTTAGGTCCTACATTTTAAAGTGCTTCTCAGGTAGCTACTCTACCCCTCCAATTATTCCCAGTTATGCTCTTCATAGGAAGGAAGTGCGCCCTAAAACATAAAGCTCAGTAACCTCAAACCGGCAGGGGGAGAAATCTCAGGAGCAGGATGGAATACCAGGTGGCTCTAACTCTTCCCCAAGATTTCCCTTTTTCTCAGGCTGTTCTTCAGGTAACTCCTGACACCAATCTCAACTCCTGACACTTACCCTTTAACTCTTGTCCCCAAGGAGGCCTTGTCCCCACCTATTCTTTAACAATCTAGGTCAATGGTTCCCAATTCCTAAACTGTGGACCATACCAGTACTGGTCCATTAGGAACCAGGACACATAGCAGAAGGTCAGCAGTGGGCAGGCAAGTGAGGGAAACATCTGCATTTACAGCCACTGCCCATTGCTTACATCACTGCTTGAACTCCGCCCCCTGTCAGATAACTGGCAGCCTTCTCATAGGCGGGCAAACACTACTGTAAACTACACATGTGAGGCATCTAGGTTGTATGCTCCAGGTGAGAATCTAAAGCCTGATGATCTGAGATGGAAATGTAATGCACTTAAATCATCCCCAAACCATCACTCCCTACCCCCGGTCTGTGGAAGAATTGTCTTCCATGAAACTGGTCCCTGGTCCCTGGTGCCAGAAAGTTTGGGGACTGATGCTCTAGGACAACTGTGGATAATTGACCCTTCTCAATGTTCATTTAAACACAAATCTCAGTCCTTTTTACTTATGAGAGGTCAGTGATTCTCAAGTGTGGGCATGGATCAGCATCACCTGGGTACTTGTTAGAAATACAGATTTTGGGGGACCCTCAACCCAGGCCTGGCGAATGAGAAACTTTAGAGGTAGAGTCCAGCAACCTGCATGTCAATAACCCAGAAGATACCGATGAAGGCTAAATTTGGAGAGGCCCTGGGCTAGTGGTTAACAAAACACAAACACAGAAAGTAACAATTATCTAGTGTCTTAAATATATGTTGCCCCTCTGGCATTTGTCTACCACAAGGACCCCACTTTTCTGTGTTCCTGGTCACTATGTGCCACACAGAGAATACCTGTAGACAGTGTGATTCTCTTCCTCGGTGTCCAGATCAGGAGAGAGAAACCAAAACCATGTAAGTCTATTATCTGTCTAATGATCCACTTCTTCTCCCGAGTGATTAATACATGGTAACAGCATTTACCTTACCCATCAGATGGCTGGTTTTGTTACCTCCTTCCCACAGGGTTACAAACAATGCTGCCTTTTACTGCCTTCATAGGATTAATACTTTTTCAGTGCCATTTAGTAACCCCTACACAGCGCCCCTGCCTTCTGAGGCAGCCACAGCTCCAGGGTACAGCTGGTCCTCAAGCATCTGACAAAACCTCAACTGGGGTCTTCCCAGTTCATCAATAGCTGGATATCCCAGACTGAGTGTCATAGAACTGGGTGGCCAGACACAGTAAATAAAAATAGGCAACACTGTATAGAACAAGAATTTTATAGCCAAACTCTGGGGTGTTGGAATCAAAATTCACAGTTTAACTAAAATTTCAGCCTGGTAAGAGCCTGAAAATAATAAGCCGGTGTCATTTTCTAGGTTACACATGCTTTCATATCCCATTTCTGCCCTTCTCTACCTACCCTTTAACTCTTGTCCCGAATGTCATATTAAATAGTTGGTGACAGTTATCTACTCTGGAGAACAACAATATGTCAAGAATATTAGAACTCCAAAAGCAAAAGAAGGACATTTTAGTTTTTAAGAGTTAGATATCAAAATAGAATTCCTTAGCATTCATTAAAGTTAAGTGTTGGAGATAATTTCATACTGTCACCAAAAGACTAACATTCTGAGAATCGCTTTCCTCTCTTTAAAAATCATGCAGAGAGCGTCACCTGCTGGTTATGAATAAGATGAGCTTCAATTATTTTATTATGAATAGCCTGTTCAAATCAAATTTCCTTTCTGCTATAATCTTTGTCCCAAATATAATGAAATCAGAAGATGGAAGATACTAACATAGCAACAGTGTTCTTCCTAAAAAATATTCTGGCTTGTTCATATTAAAACATACCATCTTAAGGCCTAAATATCTATTTTCAAAAAGAGAGATCAAACATGCCACATAGAGCAATTTTTGTTCTATATTTAACCCTCTGTGAACCCGTTAGCTTCTGAACCTAGATTTTTGGTGTATAGGAAGAGTTCATCCTATTTTCTGTACACAAAGTATTTGTTAGAATTTTACTATCCATTCTACTTTCATAATAACAAAATCCATTTACAGAAATATAACACCAGAGTAGGAGACAAAGGAACTCAGCTCTCTGGTGGGCAAAAACAACGCATTGCCATCGCTCGTGCCCTCGTGAGGCAGCCTCATATTTTGCTTTTGGATGAAGCTACATCAGCTCTGGATACAGAAAGTGAAAAGGTAAGAATTTAAATTGGACTCATTCATACTTCAATCAGTCATCCTGAAAAGGTTTAAGTATGTGTTTTTATCTTCCATAGTATGCAACAAAAATAGGCCATATTGTTGATTGCTATTTATGTCACCTTTCAGTATAATTTAAACACTCTCTAGCTATTACTCAGGACAGCTGAGATGACACAGGCAGATTAGTTTTACAGCACATATGCCTCAAAGCCAGCCCTGGATCACTTGTGTGGGCCTAAGAAGCTGCATTCAGGAGGCTTATTTTCCATTTCTCCTGGCAGTATCTCCTCAGCAGCTATATAAAAAAAGGAGAGGGTAAGACAGGGTCAAAAACTGGCTGTCCCTTGAGAAGCATATTAGCAATCATTTTCAATTTGAGTAAAAGTTAAGAATTCAAATATCTGAAAGACAAACTCATTATGAGATGTTCCCTATCACAAAAATAACTAAAATTAAAGGAATCCACATTTGGCCTTTGCTCAGGCTTCCTCCATTTGCTATGGAGATGGATTTGAGGTCTGCTTTCAAGAATGTTGTGTGGCTAGACACATTAGTAAATGTTTTTAAATGATTTGATGGACTGTATTTACTGCCTTAACTTTAAGAAATAGATAACTCCTCCCTCAGAACTAATCCAAACTGGGATATCAGTTATCTTCTGATATGACAGATCCTTGGATATCTAACATCTGTGATAGTTCACTGACACCACTGTTAAAGAAGGACCGATTTCTAGAGGAATTAATGTGGGACCTTTCATGGAGGAATTGTTAAAGGGAAAGGACTGTTATTAGTGGAACTAATTTATGTGACGTGGAACAGGTTGTCCAAGAAGCCCTGGACAAAGCCAGAGAAGGCCGCACCTGCATTGTGATCGCTCACCGCCTGTCCACCATCCAGAATGCAGACCTGATAGTAGTGTTTCAGAATGGCAAAGTGAAGGAGCGTGGCACACATCAACAGCTGCTGGCCCAGAAAGGCATCTATTTTTCAATGGTCAGCGTCCAGGCTGGAGCAAAGCGCCAGTGAACTGTGACTGTATGAGACATTAAATATATTTTAATATTTGCTGTTTAAATATAGCATTTAATCAAAGTTTAAAAAGCAAGCAGTCATGGGATGATGCAGAGTTACATGTTTAACATTTCCTGCTACAATAGAAGATCATTCCATCAAGTTCATTGTCTTCAGAGACGTCATAATTAAAGGAGCAGAAAGAGAAACATCATCGAATGGGAGGACATAATGGTTTTAATTGTATTTAAAAAAAATTTAAAGTAGACTTTTTAAATAAAGTGTGCAATTTTCTTTATATTTTTTCACTTGGACTGTAACTGCCTTGCTAAAAGAGCATAGTAATAGCAAAAAGTATTGAAATACTTGCATAAAGTATCTATAATAAAACTAAACTTTCATGTGACTACAGTCATCTTGTCCAAAATGCCTGTGAATATGTTTTCTTCCGATTGAAACATTGTAGAGAATTTCTTCTTTAAGAAAATATTTCTTTAAAAACATCCATTCATTATTGTGGGAATGGTTAATCAGTTTAAAGCCTATTCTATATGTCTTTTCACGTTGGGTTTTATAGAACCATCTGGCATCATTCTTCTTGGACTTGACCTTGCTGAGTCTTACATCTCCACATGATGATGGCTCTCAAACCCATCAGGTATATCAATACAAGATTTTGAGAGGTGGAGTGAGGTGCAATTATGAAGTATTTATTACTCAGATGTACATGAAATATTGTGTACTGCTCTTACTAGGGCTTTTCAAGGATTTTAATATTTTTGTACTTTTAAAGAATACAATTACTCTTTTTCTTGTCATGATATGAATCTCTTTCTCTAGAATTGGTCTCTTCCAAAGTTGATCCCTCTGATTTGCAGATGTTTAAAATGTGCCATGGGTTTAATACATTGTGATGCAAACTTGATGAAAAACGAAAAGAAGAAAATAACACAAGGACTGATACCCTGAGTAGAAATTTTTAAAATTAGCCATTATAAGCAAGGTTGAAAGTCACTAGCTGGGATACCATATTTATTATAAACAATTGCTATATTTAATATATAAAGAACTTCTAAAAAGGAAAAAAAAAGTCCCCTTCAAGAGTAAATGGGCAAAGGAAATGATCAGATAATTCCCAAAGAAAAAGTGAATGAGAAAAATGTACAATTTCAATAATCAAAGGATACAGATTAAAGCAAAATACCCCTGTTTTGCCTACTAACTTGATGATGAATTTTTTTTAAAATGTGTCTTGTAATCACTCATCATTGTACATTTCTTGGACTCCAAGATTTATTTATGGGGATGATTGTTGAAATTTCCCTGGGTTCCTGGGATATTATCCTATGGGTGTCTTCTGAGCTCCCCCTAAAAGTTAGATAGCAGAATCTCACCTGCTCATAAGTCCTATTAGGTCCTATATTTTGAAGTGCTCCTTGGCCTAGCTAATCTGCCCCTCCAGTTATCACCAGATATGCTCTTCATCGCAAGGAAGTGCACCCTAAAACATAAAGCTCAGTAACCTTCAACTGACAGAGGGAAATCTCAGGGAGCAGGATGGCAATACCAGGTTTGGGAGGACAGACATCCAAATTATAGCATAAGAGAAGGAGGAGTCTTTCAGTTTAAGAAACATTTTCTTTGGGGACACAATTAAGAGACAAATAGACAAATACAATAGTAAAGCTATAAGACTGTGATTAGATATGCCAGGGGCAGCACATTGGGAGGCTAAGGCAGGAGGATTGCTTGAGGCCAGGAATTTGAAACCTGCCTGGGTAACCTAGTGAGACTCTATCTCCATGAATTGTTTTGTTTTTTTGTTTTTTTTTAGTCAGGTGTGGTGGCACACACCTATAGTCCCAGCTACTCAGGAGACTGAGACAGGAGGATCACTGGTGCCCAGGGGTCATAGGTTGCAGTAATCTTTGACGATGCCACTGCACACTACCCCAGGAAATTGAGTAAAACTTTGCCTCACAAAAGAAAAACAAAAAAACAGACTCTGATTAAATACTAAGTTGTGTAACATATCATAGATGATATTTAAAAGCATGGGAGCGGGAGTTAGCTTAGTGCGGAGGCTGGTCTGGTACGCAGGGCCTGTGTTGGTGTTGTCACTGTGTTTTGTAGTCATCTGTGCCTGTTCATCCCCTCCGCCCTCTGAGGGCTGGGCGGCCCCACATTTACATTCGTACTTCCCAAAGCCTGCAGTGTCTTACACATACTAGGCAGTCACTAAATGTCTGCTGAAGTAAACTGCTGGAAGTTGGTAAGTTGCCAGGTTGTGGTGAGCCTAGAATGCCAGGCAGAAGAGTTTGGATCTGATGAGACAGAAAATGAAAAACTAGGCTGAGTGCAAAGGCTCATGCCTTTAATCCTGACATTCTGAGAGGCCGAAGCAGGGGGATTACTTTAGCTCAGGTGTTCTAGATCAGCCTGAGCAACAGTGAGACCCCCATCTCTACTAAAAAAAAAAAAAAAAAAAGGAAAAAAAGGAAAAACTAGCTGGGTTCGGTAGTGTGCCTACAGTCCCAGCTACTTGGGAGGCTGAGGCAAGAGTTTGAGGTTGCTGTGAGCTACAGTAATGCCATGGCACTCTACCAAGGGCAACAGAGTGAGACTCTGTCTACAAAAAAAAAAAAAAAAAGAAGAAGAAGAGGAAGAAAGAAAAAGAAAGGAAGGGAAGGAAGGAAATAAAAACTATTAATGACACTGCATAGGAGCATGATGTGTTGAGAACACTGGCAGCAAGATGGATTGGACAGGAAAAGCCCCACAGTGAATTGAATGGTGGCCCCCTCAAACAGATACTGCACATCCTAATCCTTAGAACCTATAAAGGTGAGCTTATTTGGAAAAAGATTCTTTGCAGTTAAAGATCTTTCGATGGAATCATCCTAGACTGTCTGGGTGGGCCCTAAATCCAGTGACCAGTGCCCTTATAAAAGTGAGGTGGAATGAGATTTGACCCAGGAAGAGGAAAGTGCCACCCCAGCAGCAGAGATTAGAAGGAGACAGCCCCAAGTCAAGAGGTGTCAGCAGCCACCAGAAGCTCATAAAGGGAGTGTCACCCTGCTGGGTTTTTGGCTTCTGGAGCTATGAGAGAGTAAGTTTCTCTTGTTTTAAACTATCCAGCTTGTGGTAATTTGTCATAGCTGCCGCATGAAACTAATATAAGCCTCCAATCAGGGAGGCCAAGCAAGATGCTTTTATTCAAAAGCATACACACAACATCAGTGAGATTGAAGAGGCTCTGTGTTGGCCTGGTGAAAACAGGACCGGTGGCTACAAGAAACATTCTCGTACTAGATAGGACAGGTGTGGGGATGATAAATGTTGGCTGGGAAAATGCTATGACACTGCTAGGGAGAAGGAACTCTTCTAGAAGGAGGAGGATTTGTTCACATGACTTGGAGATGACATCAAATCAGAAGGCGTTTGAGATGTGGCCTTTGGGATACAGAAGAA
Source organism: Loris lydekkerianus (assembly GCA_963574355.1). NCBI lineage: Eukaryota > Metazoa > Chordata > Mammalia > Primates > Lorisidae > Loris > Loris lydekkerianus. Next base: position 33,127 of record CAUYPK010105086.1, read on the forward strand.
ACATAGGTGGGTCCCAAGGTGTGCCATTAGCTTGAGTTCCATCCTTTTCTAGGCAGACTTCTTTACTCTCCTGGTATCCCCACCAGATTATCCAGTCATGCCAGACTCTAACAATGACGGCCCTTCTTTTTGGTTCATCAGAATCAACCACAGGCAGTGTCCAGGTTACAAATGAGATAAGCTCTGTAGGTTTGTTCTTAAGTCAGATTTGTTCTTAAGTATGAGAGTTGGAACAGGTCATTTACCTGTTCCCTATAATAGCCTCTGCTTGTAGGTGTAAGTTATACATCAATTGGATATTTGTAACTTGGGGACTGCCTGTACTGATTTTAGGCCAAAATGTGTTTCAGTCCATTTCCTGACACACAAGGCAGCCATTTGTCCCCAGGTTTCAATGAAAAGTCTTTTTTTAAACTCATTTTTCTTACATCTCATGCATGCTACCAGTTTTTGAACCCTGAGAGGAAAGGACTGTGTCTTTTCATCACTGTGTTCCCGTGTTTGGCAGAGTCCTTGGCATATAGCAGAGGCTCAATAAGTGTCTGTTCTTTTGCCAAGTTCATGTTCTTGTGTGTACTTTTCTCTGGATCAGTTTGGGTCTATCACAAATGACTATCTAAAAAGTCCTCTGTTAATGTGAAATATATTAAGAAGATTCTGTTCTGAACCCTTATAATTTTACATGAAACATCAAAGACAGAGAGGGAAGCTCATCACTACCATGAGACCTGGGACCCAGCCGTACCCACTATATGGAATAAAATGGAAAAACCTTACACAAATTGTGTCCATCATTTTGTAAAAAAAAAAAAAAATCATATTTTATATAGACATAAAGTTTGTGTGCAATTTAAAATAGTTGTAACTTTAAATTGCACATGAAATTTATGTCCACCCTGTATATTTTGAAAAGTTGTAGTGGTCTAGCAACAGTATTATACCACCGTCAGTGTCCTGGGTTTCATTTTCACTACAGCCAACATATGTCATCACTGGAGGGAGGGACCAGGTAATGAATACACATGACTCTAAGATTTTTGCAACCCTCTGAGAGTCTATAATTATTTCAAAATAAAGTTAAGAAGAAGAAATGGGAGAACAAATAATTAAACCTTAAAGATTTGCTGCTTTTATGCTGGGGACCATGGCTATACCTATAATTCCATCACTTTGATAGACCATGGTAGGAAGATCATTTGAGGCCAGGAGTTCAATTCAGCCAAGGAAACACAGCAAGACTTCATCTCTCCAAAAAAAAAAAAAAAAATTAATTAGCCAAGTTTGGTGGTGTGTGCCTATAGTTCCAGTTACTTGGGAGGCTGAGGCAGGATGATCGCTTGAGCCCAGGAATTTAAGGTTGCATGAGTTAGGATGATTCCACCACACTCTAGCTTAGGCAACAGAGTGAGGCAGGGCTGGAAGAAGGGCTTAACTCTGAAAAGTAAATAAGAGTTAGGCAGGGGCACAGTGGCTGACACTTGTCACCCTAGCACTTTGGGAGACTAAGGCAGGAAGTGTGAAACCAGACTGAGCAAGAGTGAGACCCCATCTCTACAAAAACTAAAAAAATTAGTCCTGTGTGTGGTGAGTGCCTAGAGTCTCAGGTACTCAGGAAGCTGAGGCAGGAGGACAGTGTGCTTTCTCCAGGAAGCCCTGCCTGACAAAATGGAGTTTGGGCTTATTTTAAGCTGAGGACCAGATCCTGAAATATGATGATCCCTCCCTGTTAGAACCCAGCCACCATACTACGAAAAGAAGTCCAGATCACATGGGTAGCTACGTGACTCTCCCAGACTACAGCCGGCATCTGGGGCCAGACGCTTCAGTGGGCCCAGTCAGTCAGCATCTAACTACAGCCTTGTGAGGCGAGGGCCACTCAGCTGTGCCCAGTCAATTCACATAACCACAAGAGACCCTGAAAACCATTTGCTGTCAGCCAGTTCATAACTAGAACAAGTAATAATGCTTCTAGTTCCAGAACCTGTCAAGGACTTTCATTGACCTTAACCCTCTTGACCTTCAAAAGAATCCCTCCCTCTAGACTGCAGTGTCATGTTGGGTACCTGGTTCACCACTGTATGGGAATACCTCTCTCAATACCCACACATTGAAAGTCTCCAATAAAAATGGAGACTTTATTTTTTTTTTAAATGTTGCACCAGAATGCTTATTGTAGCTCAATTCACAACTGCCAAGTCATGGAAGCAACCCAAACACCCAACAACCCATGAATGGATTAACAAACTGTGGCATATGTATGCTGGGGAGTGCTATGCAGCCATGAAAAAGATGGAGACTTTACACCTTTTGTGTTTACCCAAATGGAGTTGAAACATGGTCTTCTTAGCAAAGTTTCTCAAGAATGAAAAAAAAGTATCCAATGTACTCAATATTAATCTGAAGCCAATATATAAACAGCTTCATGCCCACACAAAAGACAAAACAGAATTATAGTAGTGAGGAGGAGGGGAGAGGAGGAGAGAGAAGGAGGGAGGCCAACTGGCAAGATCTCACACCTGCTGGGTGAAGGGCTCAACTACAACTTGAACTTGACCTTAGAACTGAAAACCGTGTAACCTAAATATCTGTGCCTTCATAGTAATCTGAAAACAAAACAAACAAACAAACAAACAAACAAAAAACACCACCTTTGTTCAAAAATAAATACAATGTTATCTGTGCAGTGATTGATCTTGCACCTGTTTGTTAATTTGGGGCTCCGTCAAAGAATGGGGAGCTAGTAATTACTTTCTACCAAAGCAAATCCCTGTTAATTTTAGAATGGCTGCCTAGTTCCAGTTATTTCTTACTTGTTTATGTGTATTCAATACATAGTTTGAATAAGTTCTTTCCTCTTATCATAGGAAGTAGATGCTTAAACACCACCAGAAATGCAATAGACCACTCTCAGTGTCACGATCATCCTGTAAAATGTAACTATATGAAAACCAAAATTAATCACAGATAATGTTTAAGAAAAGCACAATAGTGAGGATAAGCTTAAAATCTGTGGATATAAAAGATATGCTAAATGCATTTTGTAGACTCTTTATATTTTCACTTCAGCCTGGAGGAAATCACCAGACAGCGGCCCTTCGAGTGCCACGTTACAGGGAAGTATCCAGGTGGCAACAGCTATGTGCATGGCAAGGGCTGCCACTTTAAAAATAAAACCAGTCTAAGGCTGAGCACTTTGTTCTCAATCACCTTTATGTACAGGCATATTTTTAATATGATTCCTGCAATAAGATAAATAACATTTACCTTATTTAGTTCCCTTTTGAGTATAGGTGCCAGAAAGTTCTCATCTGGGACTGCGTTCATAAGCCAGGGATGGCTGATCTATTTTCTCTAGGTTCCCTCTACACCTTTTTTTTTTTTTTTTATTGTTTGCAGTTTTTGCCCGGGGCTGGATTTGAACCCACCACCTCCGGCATATGGGGCCGGTGCCCTACCCCTTTGAGCCACAGGCGCCGCCCCTCTCTACACCTTTTGTAGGTTGGCTTTAGGTCCTTATTCTGTACTAATAAATCTTGGTCATATTTTATTTAATGTCTTTCAAAAATTTTTAATCAATCGCTTTTCAGCAATTTGTTTACATAGATGTGCTTTTACGTATGAACAAATTCATTGCTTGTTTTTGAAGACCTTACTCTTCTCATGTTGTACACCCACCTAGAATAGAACATAAAATAGAAAGTATATAGAAACTGCTCAAAGTGAAACAAAAAGCTGAGGAACAATATCAAGTTACCTAATGTATAATTAGGTAATTGGGTTCCTAATGTATAATTAATGTAATTGGGGTCCTTGAAAAAGGCCAGAAGCAAGGGGAGTAAAAATATTTGAAATAATAATGGTTAGAATTTTCCCAAATAAAAATGTAAAATCCACAGATTTAAGAATCTCAGCATGCCTCAAGAAAAGAACCATGAAGAAAAACCACACATCATATCATAATCACATTGTTTTGACTTATTATGTGAGGACAAACAAATGCATAAGGACAGTGGCACATTTCCCATCAGAAACAACGCAAGTTAGAAGACAGCAGAGCGGGTTCTCCATTTTGTTCATTATCACCATTCTAAATAGTTTGTTTTTCTCTGATCACTCTCACCTGATGGAGTTTCAACACTGCAGATAGATTATATGTCTTTTTTATATACTGTGGTTCCTTTGAGGGCCATAAACCATTGTGATATGATTTTTGTCCCCTTCCCAAAATCAGTGTCCAGTCCCTTAGGGTGGTATTTCTCTTACTGCAACTGTGTGCAGTGAGCAAGCTCCTGACAAGGGACGGGGAGGGGAGGGTTATCAACCCAAAATTCTTTTTATTTTTTATTTATTTATTTATTTATTTATTTATTTATTTATTTATTTATTTTATAGAGACAGAGTCTCACTTTATGGCCCTTTGGTAGAGTGCCGTGACATCACACAGCTCACAGCAACCTCCAGCTCTTGGGCTTAAGCGATTCTCTTGCCTCAGCCTCCCGAGTAGCTGGGACTACAGGCACCCGCCACAACGCCCGGCTATTTTTTTGTTGCAGTTTGGCCGGGGCTGGGTTTGAACCCGCCACTCTCGGCATATGGGGATGGCGCCCTACTCACTGAGCCACAGGTGCCTCCCCAACCCAAAATTCTATACCCAGCAAAAGCATCTTTTGAAAAACAAAAGCCTAATAAGTACTATTTCAGGCACATGTGATGGGCTTTTAAGCCATATAAGGAAGATCTCATCACCAATATTACATGAAATATTAAGGGAGGGCAGAAGGAAGACACACAAGGTCAGAGTCTAGATTTACACAAAGGATTGGAGCATAAAGAAATGGTAACTGCATGTCAAAATATAAAGACATTTTCCATGTTTATTTATATTTTTTAAAAGATAAGAAAAACTAACAAAAATATTCTGTGAGATTTATAATTTACTTCAGTTTAAATACATAAAAAATAAACATGAAAGATATACAAAATGATGGCCATAATTTATATGAAGAAAATAAAAGTATATATAATGATTTAGTAATTAATCATAATGAGTGAATAAAGTTTTCCCTGAGGGAGCTAAAGGATTTAACCATAAAAAATTTTAAGGTCACAAGATAAAAGTAGAAAGTACAAAGGCCTTTTAAAAAAGGGAGTCATATCATAATGTAGTTAAGTTGTGGTATAGTGATAAAAAAAAAAAAAGGCTTAAAAAGGGCAGTAGAAGTCTATAAGTCCTTGCAGACAGAAAAAGTAATTTGTTTTTATTATGACTATAGCTGTCAGCCAATACATGATTATAGCCAGAATAATCACATGGTCTGACTGACATGATCAAAGTTGGTTGAATAGACCGTTTGACAGTCTATGAAACTAGTGTATGATGCCCCATGATCACATTAATGTACACAGCTATGATTTAATAAAAAAAAATAAATAAAGTTGGTTAAAGCTCTATTTTAAAAACATTCAAATGTGTCTATGTTCCTCTTGCATATTGTTTAAGCCCTCTTACAACCAATAGTCTACAAAGAGAGAAAGAGAGGACTAAATACTGTATTTCATGAGTCATAAGGTGTCACTCTGATGAGAGCAGTGATAACAAGATCTGAAGTCTCCCTTGGGAAATCATGGAAGAAATAAAACTTGAGCTAAAGGCAGGATAATTGTTAGGTATTACCTACAGAGAAAGTATGCCGGTTGGGGGAATGTTTAAGGAACTAACAAGAACTTCCTTCAATAAGTTTCTGATGTGAAAGGACCTATGCTTGAAGAGAAAAAAAACTTGAGAAATAAAAAAATGGTAGTTAGGAATTCTATCTTAAGAAAATATTATTTTGACCTATTGCTTTTTTTTTTTTAATGTTTCAAAAATTATTTTCACACATGATTATCATACAGTATTACAATGTATTATGTGCAAAATTCCATTTAAAAATCATTTACAAAAGGGAGTACAACACAGTATGTGCTGAGGGTTCTAGTACAACGTAAGTGAAGGC
>CAUYPK010105087.1:0-20030 GCA_963574355.1 Loris lydekkerianus
AGCAATGACTCAGCAAGGCCCGGCCTGAAACTGCCTCTACCTAGATACAGCCAACGTGGTACCATGCCATTGGCCGAACCCTGTCACGCACCTCATCCCCCGCCTTCTTTCCCGGCCCCTTCCCCACGCTCTATATAAGCAACTGCTTGACGCAATAAAGTTGAGTTCCTGCTAAAAAAATAAAAAATAAAATAAAAAAAAATAAAGCCTAGTGTATCTGCAAAAATAAAAAATAAAAAAATAAAAATAAATTAAAAAAGAAATTTACCAGTGGCTGCTGCATTTTCCACCTCGGCTTATACTCGAGTCACTAAGTTTTCCCAGTTTTTAGGGTAAAATTAAGGGGGGTCGGCTTATGCTGGGGTCGGCTTATACTCGAGTATATTCGGTAACCAACCAAGTGAGATTCTATCTCAAAAAAAAAAAAAAGACCTTATAACCTCACACTGAGTTGTGATAAATGCTACAGGGATCCTCCTTTGTGAGTTGAGAATTCATAAAAAAAATAGAATGCAAGGCACAAATGACATCTTATTAATTTTTAAACCCTCAGCAGATAGCATGCAACTTGGCACATAGTAGGCATAAATACATCATAAATGAATGAAAAAGAGGCTAAAAAGAGGGAGAAGAGAGATAATCCATCACAGGACAGTTACATCTTAACATTTTAGTTAGATCTTGCACTCCAAATTTGATAATATGGAAAATTCTAGGAAAATAATTTTGGTAACAATTCTTCCAAAAACATATTCCTTTGAAACAGAATCTCTTTACTATGTAAGTAAAAAGAAAAAAGCCAGCTACTGGACTTAGATCAAATTTTAGATCACTTTGGGTAGTACAGACATTTTCACAATGTTGATTCTGCCAATCCATGAGCGTAATATGTTTTTCCATCTGTTTATATCTTTTGCAATTTCCTTCCTCAGTGATTCATAGTTCTCCCTGTAGAGGTCTTTCACCTTTTAGTCAAATATATTCCTAGGTATTTTATTTTTTTTGTTGTTATTGTGGAAGGTATTGAGTCTTTAATTTGATATTCAGTTTGACTGTTGTTGGCATATATGCTAGCGATTTGGGTACACAGATTTTGTAACCTGAGATTCTGCTGAATGTATTTATCAATTCCAGGAATCTCTTAGCAGTATCTAAGATCATATCAGCAGAGAGTGATAATTTGAACTCTTCTGTACCCATTTGAATACTCTCAATTTCCTTCTCTTGTCTATTGCTCTGGCTTAGACTCCAAACGCAATGTTGTTAGAAGTAGTTGATAGTGGGCAACCTTGTCTAGGTCCAGTTCCAATTGGGAATGCTTACAGTTTTACTCTGTTCAATATGATGTTGGCTATGGGTTAGTTGAATATGGCTTTTCTAATTCTGAAGTAGGGTTCCATCTATGCCTATTGCATCAAGTGTTCACAAAAGGGTGCTGAATTTTGTCAAATGCTTTATTTTTTGAGACAGAGTCTCAGTCGGTTGCCTTGGGCAGAATGTAGTGGTGTCACTTTAGCTCACTGCAACCTCAAATTCCTGGGGTTAAATGTTACTCCTGTCTCAGCCTCCCAAGTATATGGTACTGCAGGCAGATGCCTTAACATCTAGGTACTTTTTTCTATTTTTATTAGAGACAGGGTCTTGCTGAGACCAGCTCAGGCTGGTCTTGAATTCCTGACCTCAAGCAGTCCATCTGCCTTGGCCTCCCAGAGTGCTACCATTATACGTGTGAGTCTATAATGAGCCACTGCACCTGGCTACTTTTTCTGCATCTACTAAGAGGATCATATGGTTTTTGTTTTTGCTTCTATTTATGTGGTGAATTACATTTATAGATTTGCATATGTCGAACCATACTTGCATCTCTAGGTTGAATCCCACTTGGTCATGGCGGATAATGTTTTTGATGTGCAGCTGAATTCAGTTTTGTTAGGATTTTATTGAGAATTTTTGCAACTATATTCATAAGAGATATTGGTTTGTAGTTTTCTTTTTTATTATATCCTTTCCTGGCTGTGGTATCAAGGTAACATTGGCTTCATAAAATGTGTTCCTGAAGGATTCCTTCCTTGTCTATATTATATTAAGCCTATTGATTTTGTTTATCTTTTCAAAGAACTTTTGTTTCATCAATCTGCTGTATAATTATTTTGTTCTGAATTTCATTTAGCCCTGCTCTGATCTTAGTTATTTCTTTTCTTCAGCTGTGTTTAGGATTGGTTTGCTCTTCCTTTCCCTGTGTCTTGACAATTCATTAGGTTGTTGATTTCTGATCTTTCTAACCTTTGGATGTAGGCATTTAAGGTGATGAATTTTCCTCTCAGAACTGTGTAAGCTGTACCCCACAATTTGATAACTTGTGTCTTTTCAATCATTTATGTCAAAGAATATTTTGATTTCCATCTTAATTTCCTCTTTGACCCAACTCTCATTCAGTAATAGGTTAGTTTAGTTTCCATGACGTTGTGAAGAGGTAAGTGTTTCTATTGGAGTTGATTTCTAATTTTATTCCACTGTGGTTTGAGAAGTTACATGATATAATTTCTACTTTTTTTTTTTTTTTAATATTTGAGACATGTTTTGTGGCTTAGGATATCATCAGTCTTAGAGAATGTTCCCTGAGCTGATGAGAAGAACATATATTCAGTGTTTTTGAGGTAGACTGTTCTATAAATGTCTATTAGGCCCATTTTTTCCAGAGTTCTGTTTAAGTCCATTTTTTCCTTTATTTTCTGTTTGGAGGATCTGTCCCATTCTAACAGTAGGGTGTTGAGGTCCTTGGTTATTATAGTACTGCTGTTTATTATTTTGTTTAGATCTAGTAAGATTTGCTTTGTGAATCTGGGTGCACCTATGCTAGGTGTGTAAATATTTAGAATTGCTGTATCTGCTTGTTGAATTGTTCTCTATACCATTATATAATGACCATCTTTCTCTTTCTTTACTTTTGCTGATTTGAAGTCTATGTTATTGATATAAAAACTGCTATACCATCTTCTTTTAGTTTCCATTTGAATGGAATACCTTTTCCATCCCTTTATCTTTAACAACAGATACTTGTATGTTTTAATCCACTCAGTCACCCTATGTGTCATGAGTGGGGAGTTAAAGCAATTCACATTTATTGAATAAATTGATAAGTGGAGGTGGATTTCTGTTCTTTCTGTTGAGTAGAACTTTATTGCTCTGTTTTATCTTTTGAGCCATTGTGGTGACTGGGCTTTGATCTTTAGTTTTTGGGGTGATTTTACACTGATTTTACAAATGCTGATCCATATATGTGTATACTGCAGGTCTGAGTATTTTCTGCAGGGCACGTCTAGTTTTGGCAAATTCCCTCAGTGTTTGCTTATCTGGAAAAGACTTAATTTCTCCATCAAATGTAAAATTAGAATGTAAATGTCTTAGCACAATAACTAAAAAAACACCAGGAAGGCTATGTCAACCAGTGTGATGAGAATGTGTCAAACGGTTTATGACCTAGTGTATGATGCCCCATGATCATATCAATGCACACAGCTATGATTTAATAAAAAAAAAAATGAAAAAATAAAAGAATTGGAAAAAAAATAAATAAAATTTAGTTTTTCATGATACAAAATTCTAGGCTCGTAGTTGCTCTGTTTATGAAGTCTGAAGATGAACTGCTCTCCTTTCTTGGTAATAAGGTTTCTACTGAGAAGTCTGTTGCTATCCTGATGTGTTTTCCCTTGTAGGTCAGTTATTGTATGTGTCTAACTTGTAGAATTTCCTCTTTCATTTTGACTTTTGCCAGGTCGTGTCTTGGCAAATGTGTCTTAGAGATGTCCTATTTGCTATGAATCTTCCCTGGGTTTGAAGAACATCTTATAACTAGATATCTGGCAATTCTAGGGGGTTTTCCCACAATAATTCCCTCAAATAGACTTTTTATCTTTTTTGCACTTTCTTCTTCTCAAAAGGATACCTATAATTAATTTGTTTGCCTCGCACAGTCCCATCTCTAAGTGATTGTTTTGCCCTTATTATTCTCTTCTCTGCCTCTTTAAGTAATTGGGTTAGCTCAATAGCCTTATCTTCAACCTCTGAGACTCTTTCTTCTCTTTGGTTTTATCTGTTGTTGAAACTTTCTGCTAGGTTTTGAAAATCCCTGAATGACTTTCATTTCTTAGAGTTCTACTACATCCTTCCTAATTTTGTCAAGTTGTTTAGTGACTTTTTCATTCATTTCCTAAAAAATTTTTTGGACTTCCTTTTGTTGGTTTTCCAATTTCTCTTCAATTCTATTCATCTTATCTGCCATACATATTCTGAATTCCATTTCTGTTATTTTGACAATTCCCTTGTAGTTGGAATTCGCTGCTGTAGCTCCATTGTGATCACTAGGGGGTGTGGATTTCTTTTGACTTTCATCTTGCCAGGGTTCTTCTGCTGGTTTCTTCTCATCTGAGATTTCTTTTCTCAATTCAGGGCTAATATGTTTGCAGGACTCCTCATCTTTACTGAGAACTTTCCAGATAGTTGTTCAAGTTGGGAGCTGGGTGAGAACGTCTTCCTTGAGGTTGGTTGTGGGGATTGCTCTACACAGTGTCTTCCCACATAAGTTAACTGCAGCAGCTAGATAAGGTTGTTATTGGTTCCTGCGTTATGGGTGCTTGCTCAAAGCAGGTCACAGTGTGCTGGTGGCTAGAGGCTGGGGTTCACCAGCAAGGCCATGAACTTTGGAGTTATGACAGCCCTACTTTGTGATTGAGGTTTTGGGATGGAGTCCCAAACCTCCAGGGATCAAGGTGCAGTGCTGAAGACTTTGGGATGGTGTCTTAGAGCTGGTGGGAGTTCTTGAGGCACAGAGATGGAGACTCAGGGTCCAGTGCGAGAGCTTTGAAGCTGTACTGGGGAAGAGCTGAAAGCAGACTGTCAGAGCAGGACTTCTGAGCCAGAGACGGGGCATATACATGGTGGGGCTGATATGACCTGCCAGATGGGGTCAGGGCAAGGCAGGCAGGTGGCAGAGGGTGCCTGAGGAGGGGATGGAGCCAGGGTAAGGGGGCCATAGGCTGTTTAGCAGGTACAAGGGTCATATGAGTGTCAAGTCAGGTGGGCTGAGGTTGGCTCTGACAGCTCAGGAACTACAGAGCTCACCATACTCTGCTCAGAGCCTGCCAAAGCAGCCACCCAAAGTTGTCAGGTAAGAACCTTCTGTGTCCCACCATGACAGCCTTTAAGACAGGGCTGGAGTGGAGCTGGAAGCTGAAGAGTGCATGTGGGAATACTTAAGGGAAGAGTCATATCTTGATGTGCTTGCATTACTAGTAATAATGATTTTGTAAGTTTGAAAACAATATTCAATTATTGTTTATAGATTAGAAATAGTATTAGGAATAGAGACCAGAGTCTGGACACAGGCAGACAGTAATAGAGAATTGGTTCAGACACAATTTCCAGGCTTTGAGTGCAAAGCAGAAGACTATCACTTTAAGATTCTGAAGCCTGACATGTTAAATATTTCACCTCCCCTCACAGCAGTCAGCACAGCAGCTGGCTGGAGGCCTTGAGGCAGTTTTCTGACAGGGTAGAGCTGTGTGCTCCAGGAGACTGCTTTCACCCTAAACTTTGTCCAACACAGGAAGATTTGCTCCAGACCAGATAAGAAGAAGGAAGATCTCTTTTCTTCTGCCACCTTAATTGGGCCAGAGGAATCTATCTGTTTGGACACAAGGCTGTCAGAGTATTAAAACATCACATCTGTGATGTGTGACTATGAGTCAGCTACAATTTGGTCCTTGAGTCAGCCTCTAATTGGCTGCCTTATCAAGACTCTGTTTGTATTAAGACCATATACCTTAAAACAGTAAAAAGAAGCAAGTAAATCCACGCAATTAATGTAATCAGTTGTATCGTTAATCTAGTTAGTAGAAATGCAAACACAGCAAGAACCATGATGGGATTGTTTGTCTTGCCTTCATGATGTATGAAATAAATACAGAGCTAGCCTGATACTCGAGGCAACATAATGGAAGCTTCACCAAGAATGGTGTGCCACCTCCCAAATCCCTGCTGCTCTTAAAATTATCTTTGTCTTTGTCTATTATTTCTGTATTAATTCTCTATAACTCTCATTAATAATTTTCCTACAGTTTCCCACACCACCAGGCCACTAGGAAGAAAATTCACAGTATGTTAAGGCTGTCTCCAACAGAAGCAAAGCCCCTGAGCCAGAAATAATGCTGTGCAGTTTGCCCTATAGGGAAGAGTCATATCTTGGGCAAGCATGGTCCTCCAGCTCTCTATCCTCCTACTGTTCCGTGTTGTGTGATCTTGTTGTATCACCCTGTCATCATTTTTTCCCACACTGAATATCCCATGTTGCTTCTCTGTGATTTCATAATGCTGCATCAAGAAAGAACAATCTGTATGTAGGCAGCTGCCTGCACCTTTCACTCTTTTCCTTTAGAGCAGTGTGCTAGGAGGCTCTAGTCTACCATTTTTTCCCCTTTATGCCACATTTTCTTTATCCATTTCTCTGTTGATAGGCATGTAAGTTGATTTCATAGTTTTGCAATTGCAAATTGTATTGACATTAACCTATAATCACAAGTATCTTTCACTGCATCTGAGCCAATATCTATTTTTTTTTTTTTTTTGGACTTTTCAATAATGGCCTTTCTGACAGGTGATATGATGGTGTCTTACAGTAGTTTTAATTTGTATTTCCATGATTAGTGATGTTGAGCTTTTTTTCATATTTGTTGGTAATCTTTTTTGAAAAGTATCACAGTTCATGTCATTTGCTCACTTTTTAATAGGAATGTTTGCTTTTTTCTTGCTGATTTGTTTGAGTTCCTTGTGGACGTATAGTTTGTAATTTTTTTTTTCATTCTGTAGGTTTTCCATTTATTCTATTTTTTTCTTTTGTACTTAAGTACCATTTATTTTAATTTTTCCTTCATTTGTTTTTTGGACCTTAGTCTGTATCCTTTGCCTAAGCCATGTCTAGAAGAGTCTTTCCTAGGTTTTCTTCTAGAATTTGTATAGTTTCATGTCTCAGATTTAAGTCTTTTGATCAATCTTGAATTAATTTTCATATCTGGTGAGAGAGAGGGATCCAGTTTCATTTTTCCGCATGAGGCTATCCAATTTTTTAGCATCATTTATTGAACAGGGCTTCCCTTCCCCTGTGTATGTCTTTGCTTTATTAAAGATCAATTGACTATTGTTATTTGGCTACCTGGCTATTTGTAGATTCTCTGTTTTATTCCACTGGTCTATGTGTCTACTTTTTTTGTTTGTTTGTTTTGTTTTTTGAGACAGAGTCTTACTCTGTCACCTTCAGTAGAGGGTTGTGGCATCACAGTTCACAGCAACCTCAAACTCTTGGGCTTAAGGGATTCTCTTGCCTCAGCCTCCCACATAGCTGGGACTATAGGCACCTGCCATAATGCCTGGCTATTTTTTTGTTGTAGCTGTCTTTGTTGTTTTGCATTGCCCAGGCAAGGTTCAAACCAACGAGCCTGGTGTATGTGACCGGTGCCCTAACCACCGAGCTACGGGTGCTGAGCCTATGTGTTTACTTTTATACCAGTATTATGCTGTTTTGGTGAACACAGCTTTGTAGTCAGGTAATGTGACTCCTCTAGATTTGTTATTTTGCTTACAATTGCTTTGGTCATTTGGGCTATTTCTTGGTTCCATATTAATTTTAGGATTTTTTCTCTAATTCTGTGAAAAAAGACATGTGTTATGATAGGACTTGCACTGAATCTGTAGATTGCTTTGAGCAATATGGTCTTTTTACAACATTGATTCTTCCAATATATGAGCATGGAATGCCTTTCCATTTGTTTCTGTCTTCCAAGATTTTTTAAAAATCAGTGTTTTGTAGTTCTTGTAGAGATCTTTCACCTGCCTGTTTAAGGATATTCCGGATACTTTATTTATTTATTTATTTATTTATTTATTTATTTATTTATTTTTGAAGATATTGTAAATGGGATTGAGTTCCTGGTTTGGTTTTCAATTTGATTATTATTGGTATATAGACATGCTACTGACTTGTGGGTGTTGATTTTGTAACCTGAGACTTTATTGAATTTATCAAATCTAGAAGTCCTTTGGAGAAATGTTTAGAGTTTTCTAAGTATAAGATTATATCATCATCAAACAGAGATAATTTGACTTCCTCTTTTCCAATTTGGATACCCTCTTGCCTGATGGCTCTGGCTAGAAGCTCCAATATTATGAATAGATGTGATGAAATTGGGTAACCTTGTATTGTTCCATTTCTCAAGGGGAATACTTTTAATTCTTCCCCATTCAGTATGATCTTGGCTGTGGGTTTGTCATATATGGATTTTACTGAACAGTTTTTCTGCATCTATTCAAATGATATTTTTAAAAATTCTTTTTACGTGGTAAATCACAGTTATTTATCTGCATATGTTGAACCATCCTTGCATTTCTGAGATGAAACCCACTTGATTGTGATGAATGATCTTTATTTATTTTTTTCTTTTTTTACTGTTGGGGATTCATTGAGGGTACAAGACACCAGGTTACACTGATTGCATTTGTTAGGTAAAGTCCCTCTTACAATCGCATCTAGCCCCCAAAAGGTGTGGCACACACCAAGACCCCTCCCTCTTTCCCTCTTTCTGCTCTTCCTTTCCCCACCCCTCCCTCCTCTCTCTCTGCTCTCCCCTTACCCCACCCCCACTGTGTCCTTAATTGTCATTAATTGTTCTCATATCAAAATTGAGTACATAGGATTTATGCTTCTCCATTCGATTCTCCATTCTCCACACTAAAAATAATGTGTTCCACTTCCATCCAGGTTAATACGAAGGTTGTAAAGTCTTGTTTTTTTTTAATGGCTGAATAGTGATGAAAGATCCTTTTGATGTGCTATTGGATTCAGCCTGCTGGCATTTTGTTGAGGATTTTTGCATCTATATTCATCATGGGATTTGGCCTGTGGTCTTTTTTAATTGTTCTTTCCTGGCTTTGGCATCGAGTCATACCAAAATTCCAGGAATTCATCCATTTCCTCTAGATTTTTTTAGTTTGTGTTCATAGAGATAGTCATAGTAGTCTTGGATGATCTTTTGTATTTCTGTGGTATCAACTGTAATTCCTAAGTTCTTTTCCTTGCTGCACAATCTTTTGCTTTTAAATAAAAGCCTTAAATGAGTATGGTTTTATGTGCAGTCTTGTGAGTCCTATCAAATATTAAAACTTATAAAATCATTAGAGGAATTAACAAAAATAACCCTAATTTTATTTAATGAAAGAGCTCTAATAACTATTATAGTATTTATCTGAAAATGTTTTAGATATATAGCTGCTTGTATATATAATTTTATTTATTTATTTATTTATTTGACATAGAGTGTCACTTTGTTGTCCTCAGCAGAGTGCCATGGCATCACAACTCAGAGTAACCTCAAACTTTTGGGCTTAAGTGATTTTCTTGCCTCAGCCTCCCAAGTAGCTAGGACTACAGGTACCTGCCACAACACCTGGTTTTTAGAGATGGGGTCTCACTCTTACTCAGGCTGGTCTCAAACTCCGGAACTCAGGCAATCCAACCTCCTTGGCCTCCCAGAATGCTAGGATTACAGGCATGAGCCACCAGGCCCGGTCTTTTTATAAATGTCAAAAACAGTTTTCATTGTAGAAAGACCAATTTGATAAAAACCTAATTAAATATTAACTATTTTTATATCATAACTTATTTTATTTTTGTTTCAAATAAATTTAAAAAGCACATTATTTCATTTTCAGGTATACTTTCTTGTTCATCAATTTTACATTTCTCAGAATTTTTATTAATGTAATTTTCTTTACTTATAATATTAAAGAGATCTGAATTACATTTTTATAAAAATAATTTTTTTCTGCTAAACAAAGTATAAACAAGTATAACACAATGGAGAGTATGTAATACTAGATTTAAATATCATCAACTTGGACAAAAATTAAAATGTTTTAAGTATCAATATGCTGTTTTGAGTCTTAAGATCAAACACAGTGAGTCTATTATAAGATAAATGGTATCTGCTTCTTCCTGCACTCTCATAGCAAGGAAATCCGAGCAATGTTTATAATTTTTCGCATACATCAAAAATAGTAAGATTCTGATAGTTCTCACTGATTTGATATATATTCTTAATCTTTCCTCTTTAAAATAAAAGAAAAATGCATATATTATGTGTACTTTTTTATTTACCCAGTATAATAAAGCCAATTAATTTATGCTTAAAAACTTAGAAAATTGTCAAACATAATTTTGACACAGTTCTAAATTTTAAAAATCACTATTGATTTTAGGAAACTAAGGAAGGGTAAAACTGGAATTCTCATTTTTTGTTTCCTTCTCAATCTTTAGTGGCAGTCTAATAATTGACTGATTCAAAGGACAGAAATGTTTTGAAGAAACTCTAAAAGCAATGGCTATTACTCTATATATTAAGCTATGAAAACTTTTTAAAATAGTGGCTATTCAGTCTTTAAATACTTAATTTGTATGCAATTTATACACAATTTAATTAAATTTAATTAAAAATCACATATACACTTTAAGGTAATACATTAATTCTAATTTCTGTTAGAATATAATGTTCTATAATATTAGTAGTAATTTTCCATACTTTCTGTATATAAAAGTGAGCTTTTTGCAACTATATATGCCTACACTGTTTGAAACTGTTTATGTATAGTCTACCTGAAATTTATCCATTCAGAATGTGTTAAGAGTTGGTATCTGGTCATCTTTGGATGATACAGCTACTGTTTCAGATTTTATGAAATAAAAATACAGCTGACAAGTTACTCTTTTGTAAACAATGATTACAAATATACCATTAGAGTCTTGTAATTTGGGAAACATTAACAAAGTAGAGAAAATATTAATTCACATTCTATTATTAAGTAGGTTATCCAAATCTCTTCTATAATGGATAGCCTCAAAACATGTTTGTGCCTGAGACACTGTGGTAAAGTGGTACAAAGCACAAAAAGATAGGTAAGATATAGCAATCTTAAGGAGGGCCACAAAGCATACTTTAAGCAACATAAAAAATTAAAGCATTATGATTTAGAGTGGGTAGTACATTTGCATTTAGCTGAGAGAATATTGAAGTGGGAGGTATTTAAAATAAGAATTGGCAGTGGAATTATGTATCTTACAAGGAAAGAGAAAGAGAAAGCTTCAGGAAGGAACAAGATAAGCACAAGCATAAAGGCAAGAGTAGGGCTTATTTAGGAAGATGAGAAATAAGATTATAAAGACCATGAAAAAAAAAACAAAAAGGTTATAAAGGCCATGGAGACTACAATGTCAATGGCTTTAACTGACAAATAATCTGCATTAAATGAAAACGGGGCACTGCTCAAGCAATAGTATCAGAGATGTACTTTAGAAATTTAAACTTGATGTTTGTGAAAAAGAATGGTTTAGAACAACAGTCTGTTTCTCGTTCTCTGATCAATATATCATGATAAATGAGCAAGAGTCAGGAAAGGTCCAAACTAGAACGGTAACAACAGTACTGGGAGAGATGGCATAGATTTTACAAAGAGAATTCAAGGATCTCATGCATTTACACCTTGAACAAATAAATACTTATTTCTTACAATATGCTAAGTACCACGAATATGGTCTGGACATGTTGAGCTTCAAGTGCTAGTGGTTCGTTTTGTTCTTTATATGTTTGTTTTAGCTGTATTTCATGGGCCCTAGAATTACTTTGCTGAGCATCTACGCAAACCACACTAAGCAATGTCTATCGAGCACCTACATGAACTATAACTATCCACTGAGCACTTGTATTAAATATACTAACCACCGTTGTCAACACTGGAGATGCAGTGGTAAACAGGGGAGATAAAGCCTCCACCCTCACAAAGTTTAAATGTTTAAATTGTAGTTGAGGGAAATAGACAGTAAGTATGCAAACAAGTAAGAAAGATAATTTCAGAAAGTGATAATACTATGAGAAAATAATATAGAGCAATGGGAGAGGGCAATTTATCATCAGGAATAGTCCATGGCAAAAAAAAAAAATGTAAGATAAAACCTAAAGGATGATTAAATCAACTTCAGAAAATTTTGTGTGGAAGATTACAGGCGAAGAGAATTAACAATAAAAGAATGTGAGAAAGATACTTACAGAAATGACAATTCACCTGGAAAAGTGGAAGATGAAATCAGACAGGAAGGCAGAGGTCAGTTCACATAAGTGCCTTTTGGGTATGTATAGTAAGAATTTTGGAATTCATTCCAATTGATGTGAAAATCCACTGAAATGTTTTAAGCAGGAGAGTAATATGATCTGTTTTATGCTTTGGGGAGGCCACACATGCTGATATGTGGAGAGTGAATAGCAGTGAAATAAGCATGAAAGCACAGAAACCAGATAGAAGTCTACAGCAAACAAGAGACAGTCATGATACGAGGTAGGGGTGATAGGGGTGATGACTGGATTTGTAATAATCTGTATATAAAGCCAACATGACTAGGATGTGGAGGTAAAGCAAAAGAGCAAGCACGTAAAATTCCTAGGTTCGGTTATAGTATTTATCACTAAGATGGAGATGATCTGTACTCCTTACTTCAATCATAGCAGTTCTATTTTTGTAAGTTTTTATGTATTTGGGCTGTATATGTAAGATTTCTTTCCTTTTTAAAGGGGTCTACGGCTAAAATACATCTGAAAACCACTTATCTTGCAAATCAAGTTATGGAACTTAACAAAGTGATCAAGGGCAGAGGTATGTATTTGGAAAACATAAACATTTGGGCGATTATGTAAAGAGAGGGAGAAAAATAGTGTAAAATGGTTAGCAATTTGAAGAAATGTCTACTTTTAGTAGCTAGGATAAGGAAATAGGGAATGTAAAGGAAGCAAGGAATATCCACAAGGTCAGGGCATAAACACAAAAGACCTACTAGAGAAATGTTCAAGAAAGGAAGAAAAATGATCAGCCAAGGAGAATCAACCACCAGGGAGAATGCAGATACCAGTAATCTTGAGGAGAAGGAGAGAGAGTTAGGACTGAATCCAAACTGAAAGACATTTCAAAGAGCAATTATAGCAAATATGGAAAAAATTCTTCTAAGCAATATCAAAGAATGGGAAGAAGAAAAATAGTAATCTTGAGGAGTCATGAGACATTTGAGGTTTTAAAAGAACTTTGCAAAAGAGAAACTAAGACTTAAAATCAAAAAGAGTCCAACTGAGGGAACAAGATACAAGTAGTAGTGGAAAGGATTTGGGATCTGCACATTCATGAGAAATGAGGATACAACATAACTGAGAAAGAAAGAAATGCTTCCTCCAATCTTAGAAATTACAGCTTCAACAACAAAGGTAAGCTGACGTCCCCGATCTAAAGAGAGAAATAATCCACTATTACAAAATTAATATTAATTCCAAAATCTACTAGCATATGCTTTGCAAATATTATATATCCTACTTATATAGGTTGGATACTTGAGCAGAATGAAGGTAAGCAAAGATAGTAAGTTGTAGTACATTGCAACACTGCAAGAAGGATTTCCATTATGGAGATGAGGAAGGTGAAGTTCATGTAGTTAGGATACTAGGCCAAAGTCAATCAACTAATAAGTAGCTTCTATGGTCTGAATGTTTGTGTCCCCCCCCAAATTCATACGTTGAAATCCTACATGAATATTATTATTTTATTTTATTTTTGAGACAGAGTCTCACTATGTTGCCCTCGGTAGAGCGCTATGGTGTCACAGCTCACAGCAACTTCAAACTCTTAGGCTTAAACAATTCTCTTGTCTCAGACTCCCAAGTAGCTGGGACTACAAATGCCCGCCACAACATCTGGCTATTTTTGTTGCAGTTGTCATTATTGTTTGGCCAGCACAGACAGAGTTTAAACCCATCAGCCCCGGTGTATATGGCTGGTGGCCTAGCTGCTGAGCTACAAGTGCTGAGCCATGAATATAATTTTTATACCCTCAATGTAATGCTATTAGAAGATGGGGGTATTTAGGGAATTGATTAGGTCACAATAGCAGAGCCCTCAAAAATGGGATTAGTGGCCTTATAAAAGAGGCCTGAAGGAGATTTGTTTGCCCCTTCCACTATGTCTTCACAAGTGCCATATGTAAATCAGAAACCAGGCCCTTACTAGAGACCAAATCTGTCGATGTCTCAATCCTGAGCTTCCTACCCTCCAGAATTGTAAGAAATAGATTTCTGTTGTTTATGAGCTACCCAATCTATGGCATTTTGTTATAGTGCCCAAATAGACTAAGATAATGGCTGAGCCAGAATACAAAACTAGAGCTGACTTCAGAGGTTTGGCTCTCTGTGCAACACACCACACAGAAGAACGATAGATGTACAAATGCAGAGTACAAAGGAAAGTTATAAATATCAATAAAACCATATTTTCAAATAAAACTACTATTACAGGCAAAAGTTCTGAACGAAGTTGTTATGGATTTTATTCTTGTCAAATCCTCTAAACAAATAATCTTAATTAACTATAGCTAAGGCTCCACTCTTAACTAATGTGTTATAGAAGTTTAATATTCCTCTTGTCCCTTAAAGATTAAAACAGAAAGGTATAAACATTTTTGAATAAGGGTGACTGTAAGTACCCACTAAATAACACTGAAATAAAACAGTGTAGAGAAATAGAAAATGACAGTAATACCCTATTTCTTATCTTAAAACCTGTTTTCTATGCTCAGAAAACTAGTTGCCAACACATAAGGAAATGTCTGGCAATTCTATAACTAAGCACATCTGCTCAGGGCCATTTCTCACATGGGATAGTTCCAAGAGACACTATGAATAAAAACTAGTGATCCATGAATTCCAGATTTCCATACCATTTTTATAATAGGAGACACAATATTATTCAAATTGGAACATGAAACATCTGAGAAAAATCTGTTACCTCAGTTAAAATAAAACTATTACCTGGCAAAAGTATGTGGTATTTAAAAAATAAGATAGTATGTAAAAATTATCAGCACATATGTTTTTAAAGGAAAAAGTATTCATTTCTAAGAAAGATAAAAGCAAACATAATGAAACACATAGACTGTGATTTACAGAAATTCCCTTTTCACATTTAAAGTAAAAGAGTATTATCAAGAATTGCATTTGTGGCTGGGCATGGTGGTTCATGCCTGTAACCCCACAGTTGGAAGGATTTCTTAAGCTCAGAGTTCAAGACATGCCTGAGCAAGAGTGAGACACTGTCTCTATGAAAACAAATAGACAACAATAGCTAGGTATTGTGGCAGGTGCCTGTAGTCCCAGCTACTGGGGAGGTTGAAGCAGGAGAATTGCTTGAACCCAGGAATCTGAGGTTGCTGTGAGCTAGGCTGATACCACAGGACTCTAGTGTGGGCAACAGAGTGAGCCTGTTTCAAAAACAACAAAAAAGAATTGCATTCTTTTCACATTTAGCTCTTTTGTCCTTCCATAAAACCACTTATGTATAAATCATTTCACTAACACATTTTAAATATTTCCTAGATTTTATTCTTCATATTTAAATACAGAGAGCATTAAGCATATAAAATATTTTTAAATGCCTCTATCACCCATTCAAACTTTGAAATGAAGCCAGGTATGGTGGCTCACGCCTGTTATCCTAGCAGCCTCTGGGAGGCCGAGGCAGGTGTATAGCTTGAGCTTATGAATTTGAGACCAGCTTAAACAAAAAAGTGAGACCCTGTCTCTACTAAAAATAGAAAAAAAAAAAAAACTGAGAAGAGAGAATCTCTTGAGCCCAAGAATTGGAGGAGCTATGATGCCATGGCACTCTACCCAGGGTGACAGCTTGAGCCTCTGTCTCAAAAAAACAAACAACTTTGCAATGATTGATAATAAAAACATATTTAAAATTCATTATAAAGGCTGGGTGTGGTGGCTCACACATAAAATCCTAATACTTTGGGAGGTCAAGGCTGAAGGACTGCTTAAACTCAGGAGTTCAAGACCAGCCTGAGCAAGAGCAAGATCCGACTGCTATAAAAAATAGAAAAATTAGCTGAGCATATGGGATGCATCTGTAGTTCCAGCTACTTGGGAGGCTGAGACAGGAAAATCATTTGAGCCTAGGAGTTTGAGGTTGTAGTGATGACACCACTGCACTCTAGCTGTGGTGACAGAGACAGACCCTGTCTCAAAAAAAGGTCATAGCTTTCTTATAGGTTGAGTTGATAATGGAAAACATTGGAAATGTTTTAATTCATTGTGCAAAGTTTCTATTAATTATATTGATGATGATATTTTTCCAGGTGTATTTTTTGAAAGTCAAACCAGTAAGTGGTCACACATTTCTACAGATGTGAGAAATGTAATTTTTCTAAATAACGGCAGTCCAAGAAAACAATTATGCCCCTTTAAGATAAAAGAGCAAAGGGCAAATATAGAAAACCCATATAATTAAATGAGTTAGCTTTATCCTTCCCCCAAATCCAATTTGATTATTTAACTGACTGATTTAATGACTCAAAAAGTATTTTTTGAGCACCAGCCATGTGTCTAGCACTGTGCTGGATGACGACAAGATAAAGATTACCAACTCATGACCTATACCTTCCAGCAGCTTCTAGACCAGTGAAGAGAGTTGAATTTGTACACAGGTAAGCACAATAAAAGTGTTAAAAATGACATAACAGGTTTATGTGTAGTATACAATTGAGACTCAAAGGAAGAAGGCATGTTCAATACTACCTGGGGAGGAAGAAAAAGATTTAGAAAAACATTTCCAGAAGATGTAACTCTTTGAGCTAAACTTTGAAAGCTAAAAGAATATTTGTCAAGGAAAGGCATTTTAAGTAGCCTGAAGAATGTCAGGAAAAGTAGAAAGTTATGAAATAGCATGGCTTATTTGGGAAACTAAAAAGAGTTCAGAAAATTAAAGTAAGGAGTAACAAGATAAACAGCTAAGTAGCCAGGGGTCAGATCAAAGAAGACTCTATGTCATGCCGAGTAATTTAGATTATATTTTGCAGGGAAATTTAGTAGCCATTGAAGGGGAGTGACATGATCAGATTTCGTTTTAGAAAGATCACTTTGATGACAGTATGAGAAAGGAAGGTGGGGATGGTAAGCTAATTTGGAGGTTTCTGTTGTAGCTCAAGTAAGATGGGCTGAGCGAAAGTAGTATTAATATAGTATGGAGGAGCAAAGGATCAAAGAGACATTTATATGGTGGAGCTGAGATAGAAAAGAATTTATGATGCCTCCTAGTTTTCTGAATCAGGAATTAAATGGTACAATTCACAAATACAGAGAAAAGATTCAGGAGACATGAGGATAAGCTCAGTTTATGGCCTGTCGTGTTTCCAGTGCTTCTGAACCATTTGGGTGGAGATAAGCAGGAGAACCTTGTGCTACAAAAATTTATTGAGTTCTCCTCAGAGAGTCTGCAGAAACCACAAAAGTATGCATGAGATGAAATGGGAAAAGTTAGGTGCTTTGGAGGCTGTGATATCAAACTTATTAAACTTACTAAAGACTATTTCTACCTTCAGAGCACAGATGTACATTTATAACTTTGTAACAAATGTAAGATAAATTGACAAGTTACAGATTCTTTATATGAAGATAATATCTATGTCTGTAAGACCATTCCTTATTGGCTAAAATTATTTTAACAAATACTCTGATGATGCCACTCTGCTGACAAGTTAATACAGACCTCTATGCAAATGTTTCAGTAACTCTTTATAGTATATCCTTTCACAAAGATAATATTGATTCCAGAGGTGGGGTACTCTGCAGCCTTAAGGCCACAAGTAGCCTTCTGGATCCCTAAGTGTGGCCTTTTGACTGAATCCAAATTTTACAAAACAAATTCTTCTAATAAAGTCTTTGATTCAGAGATTTTACAAGGTATGTGTAAAATACGAGCACAAAGGACTTGGAAAATAATCATCTCCATAACCCAGCCATATATGTGTTATATAAATAAATATACAAAAAAGCCCCTAATGAGAAACAGAATACATTTTCAGTTTAAATTAATAAATACTGAAAAGACCCACAAGAATGGAACAGTAAAAATCTGGTAAAATGAATGAGCAAATTCTGGAGAAGAAAAGTTTTAACCAGGTTTAGAAAATTATAAATTTCTTACAACAGAGTACCGTATATACTCGAGTATAAGCCGAGATTTTTCAGCACAAAATTTGTGCCGAGTTCAGGTTTTTCAAATTTTGTGCCGAAAAAACTCGGCTTATACTTGAGTATATACGGTAATGATCAAAGGCAAAAAGGAAAGAACCATACATTTCTCTACAAGAAACAACAAAATAACTACTCTGAGCAGTTTATACACATCTAACTGGAGGGTTGGAGGAGATCAAGTGAATGAAGATTCTGGAGAATGGAAGGTTGAAGAGTTTTACCTGCTCTGATAGAGTATCACCAAAAATTCTCAAAAAGAAAAATGATAAAAGCTTTAATTGTAAGTTTACATGACTTTAATATTTTGCATCACATTATCAGACAACAAATGAAAATAATGTTTCCGTATTTAAGTACAAACTTAAACAACTCTAGTGTTCAAAGAGTTTCTAAATTAGTTATTCTTGGCATGGTTATAAAGAGCATCTCAAAACCCAAATTCTGGTAATGTCAATATGCCCATCATTCAGAATCTGTCAAACTTGAAAGCAACACCCTCTTCCCTAAAAGAAGCATCTGCTTATCCTTATGTTCCTTCAAATCTGTGGCAGGAAAAGCAAGTATAGTTTTATGTATACTTGCTGATCTGCTTAATGTTAAGCTATGAAATACTGTCAGTAAATATTATGGCAAAGTTGCTCATGGACAATTAAACATTTAAGACCTTTTAGACTCTAGAAAACTGCAACTGGTTTAATCAATCCCTAATCTCAATTTACAATCTCTAGGCCTAAATGTTCACAAGCCGAATGAATCTCATCTATATAGACGTTAAACAACATATTCGGGTGGCACCTGTGGCTCATTGGATAGGGCGCTGGCCCCATCTACCGAAGGAGGTGGGTTCAAACCTGGCCCCGGCCAAATTACAACAAAAAAATAGCCGCGAGTTGTGGCTACTTGGGAGGCTGAGGCAAGAGTATTGCCTAAGCCCAGGAGTTGGAGGTTGCTGTGAGCTGTGACACCATAGGACTCTATTGAGGGCAATAAAATGAGACTCTCTCTCTCTTTTAAACACACCTGTGCACATTAATGCAATCATAGGGTACAATGTGTTGGTTTTATATAGGAGGCTTTCCCCTTCTTCTTGGGCTACAATTGGGTTATAGCTTTCATAAGAAACCTACAAATTGGTTTCATAGTAAGACTGAGTACATTGGATACTTTTTCTTCCATTCTTCAGATACTTTGCTAAGGAGAATATGTTTCAGCTTCATCCATGTAAACATGTAAGAGGTAAAGCCTCCATCTTTCTTTAAGGCTGCATAATATTCCATGGTGTACATACACCACAATTTATTGATCCACTCATGGGTTGATGGGCACTGGGCTTCTTCCATGACTTAGCAATTATGAATTGGGCTACAATAAACATTCTAATACATATACCTTTGTTATAATGTGATTTTTGGTCTTCTGGATATACACCTAGAAGAGGAATTATAGGATCGAATGGCAGATCTATTTTTAAATCTCTTCAGTGTTCTCCAAACATCTTTCCAAGAGGAATGTATTAGTTTTGCATTCCCACCAGCAGTGTAGAGGTGTTCCCTTTTGTCTACATCCACACCAACATCTCTGGTTTAGGGATTTTGTGCTATGGACTAATCTTACTGGAGTTAGATGATATCTCAATGTAGTTTTGATTTGCATTTCTCTGATGATTAAGGATGTTGAGCATTTTTTCATGTGTCTGTAGGCTGTGCACCTGTCTTCTTCAGAGAGGTTTTTAGTCAAGTCCCTTGCCCACCCTGGGATGGGATCACTTGTTCTTTTCTTGCTAGTATGTTTGAGTTCTCTGTGGATTCTGGTTATTAAACCTTTGTTGGAGACATAGCCTGCAAATATCTTCTCCCATTCTGA
>CAUYPK010105088.1:0-10448 GCA_963574355.1 Loris lydekkerianus
ATGTAAATGTCTTGGCATGGTAACTGGGAAAATGCCAGGAAGGCTATGTTAACTATTGTGATGAAAATGTGTCAAATGGTCTGTGAAGCTAGTGTATGATGCCCCATGATCATATCAATGTATGCAGCTATGATTTAATAATAAAAAAAAAAATTAGTAAGAATTCACTAGGCTTTAACAAAGTTAACGTAACCTAAAAGAACTTTTATTTTTTGAGACAGGGTCTTGCTCTATTGGCCATGCTAAAATGCTGTGGCTTGATTATAGCTCAGTGTAGCCTCCATCTCCTAGGCTAAAGAGATCCTCCTGCCTCAGCCTCCCAAGTAGCTGGGACTACAGATACAAGCCACCATGCCCAGCTAATTTTTAAAATAATTTTCTTTGTAGAGATGATGTCTTGCTTTGTTGTCCTGGCTGGTCTTGAACTCCTGGCCTCAAGCTATCCTCTTGCCTCCACCTCCGAAGTGCTGGGTTTACAGGAAAAAGCCACCATCATGCCCAGAGAGGAAATTTAAAAGTTTTTTGTTTGTTCTAGAATAGTCTTAAGGAACCCTCAGGAAAGCATAAACTCTGATTTAAAAACAAAAATTAGACTTCAACAGAATAAAATTTCCCACTATTACACTACATCTGGCTTTTAAAAACCACGAACGTACCTTTCATAAGAGTCAGAGAACAGATAATAATGACTTTAACTTCAAGAAAAGGCCCCCTGTCTCCAATATCAATTTTCCTGAGAGAATTATAGGTTGAACATCCTAAATTCAAAAATCTGAAACCCCAAATATCCCCAAATCTGAAACTTTTTGAGCACCAACATAATGCTCAATGGAAATGAGATTTCTGATTTGGGATGCTCAACCAGTGAATATATATATATATATATAAACACAAATATTACAAAAGCCTCCCCCACCCATAAAATTAAAAAATTAAAAATCCTTAAAAGAAAAGAAGAAAGAAAAAAAAAAATCACAATTCACAACACTTTTTGCTGCTGAGCATTTCCGGTAAGGGATGCCCAGCCTGTATGCCTAATCTAGGCCTAAGAAACTGTGGAAACATCATTCAAGAGTGTGAGATTATAGCTGTTAATCTGGTTTGCTATTTTCCTTACTGAATTTAAGCAAGAAAAATGCTTTTCAGATTTTATCTCTCACTTAGGTAATTAACTTTTCCACAGAATCTTTAAGATGTTAACCCTGTACGAGACTGTCATTCATTCCAGAGATGTTTTTTTGCTTGCTTAGTATCTGTGTCAAGCATTTTTCTACTCTAAAGCAGACAACAACCCTGCCCACATAAGCCAAAGAAGTAATTACATAATGTGTCAGAATGTGGTGAATCCAATGAAGAAAAATAAATATAATACCAGAGAGAAAAATAAAGCACTCCAATGGGGATTAGGAATGCCAGGGGTAGGAAGCACAGAGGCAGCTTACTTTCTTCCTAAGGCAGTCAGGGAAGACTCCACTGATGGTGGGAAAAAAAACAAAACAAAAAAACACATGAGGAGAGGCAAAGGAAATAAGGCTGTCAGACAGAGGGACATCTGAGCATTCCAGACAAAAGGAGTGACAGTGAAAAGAATTGCAAGTGGGAGCCGACTCTGAGGAATGGAGGACGTTGGGCTAAAGTGTAACCTCTTCATGGGGAGGAAGGCAAGCAGAGGGAAAGGGTAGGTGACTGGGGAGGGCTGTGAAGAGTCGGAGTAGGAAATCAAACTATACCAGGTTTTACAATTGGAAAAACATTCGACGTTTACTGTGGAGTAAATAAAACGTGATACTGTAATTTGATCTGGGATCATTCTACATCTCCTAACAATAACCCTATTTTGCTATGTTCTCAAAAAGAGAATATAAAATTTCCTCTTTTGGTGATGCCAAATGGAGCACAGATCTGCTGTCCCTGCCTAAATGGCAGATTTCTAATCAAAATAAATGTGTCTTATTTCTAGTAACTAAGTTTTGAACAGCCTTTTCAGGAGCATAAAGCAATTAATACATGTAAATGACTTTTTTCTTCTTTTCCTGTGTATGTATGTGTGTGTTCATTATTCAAGAATAGATCAGACATGTACCCTTGCATTATGCACCATAGGTGTGATCCCACCATTCGCCCTCCCTCAATCTGACCTCTCCCTTCCCTTCCCATCCCCCCTCCTCCCTCCTGGGCCATAGTTGTGATCTATTCTTCATATGAATGTGTTAGTGACTGTAAATTGGTTTCATAATAGTACTGAGTACACTGGATATTTTTTATTTGATTCTTGAGATACTTTACTAAGTAGGATATGCTCCAGCTCCATCCATGTAAACGTCAAAGAGGTAAAGTCTCCATCTTTTTTATCACACCTACGGTGCATACAGGTGTACATGTCGGCTCTGTTAAGTACAGAGTATAAATGTCTTAACACAATAATTAAGTAAACATGATGAGGTATATATTAACAAGTGTGATGTAAACGCTCCTAATTCTATATGAAATCAGCATATTGTACCCCATAAATCCATTAATGTATATATATGATCTATGCATTAATGATTTAATAAAAAAATTTAAAAAAGAATATTCAGGAATGCTAAAGAATAAAACATTTATCTCTAAAACATGTTAATAAAATCTTAAATTCTGGGAAGAAAGATTTCAATGACAAAAATAGTTGCTAATATACATAGACTGAACTGGAACAGCCTGCTTGCCTGCCTTCTGTTCTTCTCAGACGGGCAGCCAAAAGGATATAGTTCAGGAGTTCTCCCAAGTTAAAACAGGTTCTATCACTCCTCTCTTAAAACGATCCCCAAACTCCCTACATCACTCAGATAAAAAGCCATTGTCCTCACAAAGGCCTCTGAAGCCTGCTACAATCTGAACCCCTTTTCAGGTATTTACTGCCCAGTAACAAACTACCCTAAACTTAGTTACTAAAAATAAGACACATTTGTTTTGATGATGAATCTGCAAGGTATCAGGGACAGCGTATCTCTGCTCCACTTGGGAGTCATATGGAACATTTTGGAAGCTGAGACCTAGAACCACCTGAAGGTCACTCTCTTGTTTAGTGTTTGGCTGAGACCTCGGCTCCTCTGTGTGGCCTTGCCGCAGCCGCACAGCCACCGGGCTTCTTCCCAGCGTGGTGGCTCACTTCTAAGAGAGGCTCTTCTTGAGAGAAGAACTGGTGGGAGCTGTGTCACCTTCTCTAATCTAATCAAATCGTAGATGTCCTGCAGCTCCAGTTCTGCCACATTCTACTGGATAGAAATCAGTCATTAAGGGTGGTCCATATTCAAGGAATTAGACTTGGGAGAAGGCAGCGTGCAGAAGAACCTGCAGGTGCGTTTTAAAGCCCACCCTGACTACTCTCACCTCTGAGCTCACTGCCCATGCTCCTTCTCTCTTCCTCATGAAGCTTCTGCCACCCAGATTTCCTTGGCGTTCCTGGAATATTTCATGTATACTGCCACCTTCGCAGCTGCTGTTTTCCCTGTCTGCCAGGAAGGCCCTTCCACCACCTGGCCTGACAGTTCACTCTCTTACCTTTTCCAGGTCTTACGTCAACTGCCGCTTTCTCAGTGAGGCGTTCCCAGCCACTCAACATTCCCTATTCTCTTTCCCTGGTGCATTTTCCCACTGTTACAGTTCGTAGGATCTAACCTCCTCTACACAAGTGTGTTGACATTTAGCATACTTATCATCTCCTCCCCTGTAAGAATGTAAGCTACATGAAAACGAGGGTTTTTATCAGTTTTACTCACTACTGTATACTCAATCACTCTGGTAGAACCCAAAACTCAGCAGAAGCTGAAAAACATTTGTTAAAATGAGTAATTACTTCAAAGCAATGAAAAATACAATGTTCCTAACCATTTTATACTACTTAGAATATGAATTTTTAACCATACTTATATAAAAGTGGGAAATGACAACCTAAACCTGAATAAGTCCTAGAATTTGTCTTTAAAACTATAAATCACTCAGAGGTGAACTCTAGTTACAAACAAATTAACTGAAAATGTCAACTCTCAAAATCAAATTTTTGGAGAAACAATTGATTCATAACTACAAGTAATTGTTCACAACTACTCAAATGTTACCTTCAATGCACAAAATATGCAGGCATCTCCCTGACAAATATGTCCAGTGAGAACCCGCAAGCTTCGTCGGAATATATCCAGTTGCCATAAAACCTAAAAAACAATGAGATGTGAAGGAAAAAGAAACACAGTGGGATTTTTCTTACTATGAAAAAAGATAAATTTAGATATTTAAAAACTTATAAAACTTAATAAGTGACTTCTTTAATCTCCTATACATGATCAGACATGTACAACCACTAGAAATAATAAAAAGTATACAACCACTATATACATATTACACATTAATAAAGGATTTAAAAGATATTCTTATTGTTTTACAGGAAAAACCATGACAGGCATAGAACAAGGTAAAACTTAACTCCTCAGTTAAAGACTTGATATGAACAGGAAACAAGGGATACTAAATGGAGGATTTGGCTGAGACATGAAAGAGGAAGTGATTATAATACTTGGAACAAACTGGAAATCTAAAAAGGAAATATCATTAGACTTTAAAGCCAGAGCATACTGAACAGGGTTCAGTGCATTGTGGCAAGAAAAAGGGGTGAGCAGAAGTCTGTGTGATCACTGTACACCCAACAAGAAAGGGGATATATAACCAGAGCATATTTCCTGCAATTACCCATTTATCACCTGCTACTAAAAGAAAAAGACAAAACAAACAAAAAAGACTTTAACAGGTGAAACAAACCAGCCCAATACTTAAAATCATTCTGAAAAATCTGAATTCTATACAATAGGGATAATAACAAGGGCTTGTGTCATAGAGTTCTTGTAAGGATTAAATCATAGGTAATAATAAGTAATATGTTTAGGCTGGGTCTGGTGCAGTGAATAACGAATGCTATTTGTGGCTGTTACTAGCATTACCATAAATAAGATCTTCAAGTTTCCCTAATCTTTTAGTCATCTCCTCAAATAATGTAACTAAGAAAATGCACTCATGATCTCGCCTTTCTCCCAACTAAAAACAAAAGGTTATTAATAAAAACAAATTCGTTTTAATATTTCTGACAGAAAGTCTATTTGAAAAGTCATCTTGTCAGCTGCACCCGTAGCTCAGTGGGTAGGGTACTGGTCACATACAGAGGCTAAATAACAATGACAACTGCAACAACCAAAGGAAAAAAAAAATAGCCGGGCGTTGTGGCAGGCACCTGCAGAGTCCCAGTACTTGGGAGGCTGAGGCAAGAGAATCACTTAAGCCCAAGAGTTTGAGGTTGTCGTGAGCTGTGATGCCACAGCACTCTACTGAGGGCAACATACTGAGACTCTGTCTCAAAAAGAAAAGAAGTCATCTTGTCAATGAGGATTGGCTTTGTGAATTCGTTTATATGGCACACGTCTTTACATCAGGGACCAGCAGATACCCCCAAATCTACTAGAGCTGGCAGAGCAGACAACTGCAGAGGAGGAGAGAGCTGCACAGAGAGTTAACATCAGAAATGAGCAGGGGACGCCTCTCCAGTATTTAGCTGCATTCTCTGAAGAATCTGGCTGAGGCCAGGGAAAGAAATGTTCCCAGGATCAGAAGAAATAAGTGCCCAGTGCTCGCACAGGCCCAGGACCGTGCCTACTCTCACATAAAAACAATTACTCCAAGTATATTTCATATGTTTAAGAGACTGAACATGCTAAGTAGAGACATGAAAGAGATTTGAAGACAACCCAAATCAAACTTCTGGAGATGAAAACTACAATGTCTATGATTAAAAACAACAACAACAACAACAACAACAATAACAACACTGGATGGGATTAATTGCAGATTAGACATCACAAAGGAAAAGATTAATGAAGTTAAAAACATAGTAATAGAAATCATACAAAAGCAGAGAAAAAAAAAAGGCTGAGAAAGAAAATAGAGCATCAGTGAGATGTGGGACAACTTCAAACAACCAACTTTATAGATAGTTGAAGTCCTTGGAAGGAGGGAAGAGACAGAAAAATTATCTGAAGAAATAGTAGCCCCAGAGTTTCCAAATTTGATTAAAATTACAAACCCACAGATCCAAGATGTCCAACAAACCCAAACATAAAAGACAAGAAAACTATGTCAATATACATCATCATTAAATTGCTTTAAACTAGTAACAAGCAGAGAAAAAGAACATATTATATGTATTCAGAGAGACAAAGATCAGAATAGATTCATTAGAAATAACAAGCTAAAACACACCTATGCAAAATCTGTTAGTACTCAAAGAAAAATGTCATTCTAACTGAATTCTTTTAAATTATGTTCTAGGGTCAATAGAAAAACATTTCAACATTCTAAATTCTCCTCGTCTTTATTACTGTATAGCAAATGGTCAGAAGAACATAGGTTCCTACAAAATCTGGACCTGCTGAATAAAACTATTATTACCCCTAAGAAAAGATACTTACCTAAGGCAGAATATTAGTTAATACACACAGTTAATTAAAAGAATTCCAGAAAGGACTGCTGCAAAATGGATTAATTTTCAATTAAACCAAAATAGTCATGCCCAAATCATGATTCTATGGAGGTAATTTAAAGAACGCAGGTGTAGGTGAAGGAAATTCAAGTACTGAGACCAAAAAACTGCATTCTCATTTCAATCCAAGCAACTTGTTTCTTTTTATTCTAAATAGTGAGAGTCATGCTGATTTCTTTTTAAAAAATGGGGGGGTGGGGGTGTTAGCTGAATAAAACAAACATTTTTACATATTTTAGAAAACTATTCTTAATTTACTAAATCAATGCTTCAAATCAAAAGATATCATAGTAACACGTCATTCTATTGAAATAACCATTTCTATTTATTATGAAAACCATAGTGCCTCACCAAAAAATGTTTGTTACCTTTTGTTGTATCACTTTTGTTAAGAGTGATATTAAAGACATTCTAGTCAGTAACTTTATATTTAATATATGAGTTAAAGAAGCACTAAACGTGAGATTTGCTGAAAAGTATTTTTAAAAATGTAGCAACTATGGTCTCACCTGTACAGCACTATTAAGAAAGCAGCTGTTCTGTCCTGGTTCATTTAACAAGCCTTTGGTAGGGGCTAGAGATAACATACTCCCAGGTTGGTAAGCTTTTCCAAGATTGCCACCAGGTTTCCGTAAGAATTTTGTCCAGGGCATTTTCAAGCAACTTTGTTTGCATTAAAGCAAAGAACTGTACACTTTTATGTGATGTTTCTGATGACAAAATGGAGGATGCTTTCGAGTGTCCACTTAAATGCACTGTACTCTGTTTCAATAATACAAGTTTCCAAGTCCATATCTTTCCTGATGTAAATTTTTGAGGACTTCGACAAGTAAAAATTTGCGTGTGAATGCTGAAGTTCTAAGCACTCATATGTAAAGCTATTTTAAACAAGGTCTTAAAATTTTTTATATGTAAATTTTATGAGAATTGTATAAAGTTAAGTTGAAAAAAATTTCTTTGAAACTGCCAAAAATACTGATGAACAAATCACTTCTTTAATGCACAAGTCATTTGTCTTGGTGGATTAAAAAATACATCTTGATGATACAAACAGATGTAGAGTTGGAATTTGGCATGATTCCTTTGGTCATTTGTTGTCCTTATATTATTTTAATAAGAAAGACATCTCTCTTTCCCAGGTGAAGTTATCAAAGGTGACTTCAGATTTCATATCAATGTGACTTCAAAGCAAATCTGTTAAGACAGAAAAGAAAGATTTACATAAAAGTCAATGCTAATAAGAAAATTCCTATCTTACTATTTGAACACAAATTCTGAATTTAGTATTAAAATGTCTTAAAAAGCCTTAGAACCCATAAATTCTAAGATCTGAAAAGGAAAACATATTTCATTATTAAAATCTTTTTTCTTTTTTGAGACAGAATCTTATTATGTCACCCTCAGTAGAGGGCCCTGGTGTCACGGCAAGCAGCAACCTCAAACTCTTGGGCTTAAGCGATTCTCTTGCCTCAGCCTCCCAAGTAGCTGGGACTATAGGTGCCTGTCACAATGCCCGGCTATTTTTTGTTGTTGTTGTTGGTGCAGTTGTCATTGCTGGTTAGCAGGCTTGGGCTGGGCTTGAACCCGCCAGCCTTGGTGTATGTGGCTGGCGCCCTACTCACTGAGCAATGGGCACCAAGTCATTTATTAAAATCTTTTAAGATGCCAATGTGACATGAATTCCTAGCAATCTAAAGCTTGCAGTGTTTCAAGGATGGTTTCATAAGGAAAATATTCTACAAAAAACTAGAATTAAATTAGATCTTAGTTGTTACCCTATATCAGCATTAAATTGTTTTGTATAACAAATACATATCTGAAGACTGTATGTTATCTATCTTACACACAGAATTATACTTTTTCAAAAAATGCAGATTTTCTGTACCTTGATTTGTATAATTACTCAAAAAGAAACTTCTAACTGATAAATCTTAGTGAATTAAATTTCCCTGTTACTCACAAATGCCACGCTGCTGGTTAAAAGGAATTTAAATATGAAATGTATGAATTAAAACAATCAGGTACAGGAATACCTTGTTTTATAGCACTTTGCAGATGCTAAAATTTGTTAAAAATTTTTAACAAATTGAACGTTTGTGGCAGCCGTGCATCAAGCCAATCCTTTGGCACCGTTTTTCCAATGGCATATGTTTACCGTGTGATTCTGTGTCACTTTGGTAACTCTCGCAATAATTCAGATTTTTTCATTATTATATCTATCATGGTTTCATTTCTTTTTTTTCAGACAGAGTCTCCCTCTGTCACCCTGGGGAGAGTGCCTTGGCATCACAGCTCCCAGCAACCTCAGAACTCTTGGGCTCAAGCAGTCCTTCTGCCTCAGCCTCCCAAGTAGCTGGGACCACAAGAAGGCCCAGCTAGTTTTTCTATTTTTAGTAGTGCTAGGGGCTTCTCTCTTGCTCTGGCTGGTCTTGAACTCCTGAGTTTAAGCCATCCACCCACCTCAGCTTCCCAGACTGTTAGAATTACAGGCATAGACCACCACGCCTGGCCTCTGCATCCATTTGAAATATAAATTGGACTCTCTCACCCCAGGAGCAGGGCTTAGTTTCCCTTAGCACAATCTGCAGTCCTCCCCTCCTTCTACTTCCCTCTGCCTGAGATCTGCCCTATATGTCTGCTTCCTGGTGACTACCTCCTTGTGGGTGGTCAGCTACACACAACCTTTTTTTTTTTTTTTTTTTTTTTTTTTTTTTGAGACAGTCTTGCTTGGTCACCCTTGGTAGAGTGCCATGGTATCTTAGCTCACAGCAACCTCAAACTCGGGGGTTCAAGCAATTCTCTTGCCTCAGACTCCCAGGTAGCTGGGACTACAGGCACATACTATAGTGCCCAAGCTATTTTTTTTGAGACGGGGTTTTTCTCTTACTCAGGTTGGTCTCAAACTCATGAGATCTGGCCATCCACCTGCCTCAGCCTCCCAAGTGCTGGGATTGCAGGTGTGAGCCACTGCGCCCGGCAAGATACAACCTTCTTGACTCACCCACCTGACCCACCCCCATGGGTGCACAGATAAGCCACAGCAACTACCTTTTAGTCACAGTGTGACTGTACAGAACTTGCAGCAGCTTGCTGCAGATCCACCAACTAGACCTCTTTGTGGAAGCCCACCTAGGTAATAGCTGAAGCCCAAGGCTTTGACCCACATGTTCCTGGTTTTCTTTCTCGCTCCCCACGCACTGGGTGAATGTGTGTGCCCCAGATGGCTCCCCACTTTCCTCTGGCGCTGCTGCCCTCTGCTCTCTGGAATCCATATTGAACAGTTTCTGTTATTTCATGTGTTTTGGTAAGCTGCTTTCTGTGTGACACACCCAAATCTAACTTCTTTTCAGGTTAGGGCTCTTCTCAAGAGTAGCTAACTTGGTAGAAATACACTAGCCACAGGTCAGACAAGAACCACAAGGGTGTCTACTAGTATAAAAAAAGTTTCCTGTGAGAAGGACACCTAGTCAAGGGTGTGAACGCTGAGGGATTAGGCTGTACCCCAGGAGAAAGAGGTATACTCTGGAAGGCACATTGTAAACACCCAAAACCACAACTCCTAGAGCCCCATTAGGGCAGAGCTCCAGTCACAGCCACCCTCCAGAGACTGACAAGACCAAAATAGGAAACTAAAATAGTGTTTTTAATTTTTTTTTTTCCTTTTCTTTCTTTTTATTTATTTATTGAGACAGTCTCACTTTGTGGCCCTCGGTAGAGTGCTGTTGTGTCACAGCTCACAGCAACCTCCAACTCGTGGGCTTAAGCGATTCTCTTGCTTCAGCCTCTCAAGTAGCTGGGACTATAAGCGCCCACCACAATGCCCGGCTTTTTTTTTTTTTTTTTTTGTGTATTGACAGCAACTCACATGCACAGGGGGGTATGGAAACAC
>CAUYPK010105093.1:0-15266 GCA_963574355.1 Loris lydekkerianus
AATAAGCGCCATTTGAATCAGTGCACTTTTGCCAATGTAACACAAGTTGATTAATTCCGTCGGCATAAAAATTGGGTGCTCGGGATTCGATGAAGTCAACGAAGGCCGTTTTTGCTAGGTCCTGATTGGCAAAGGTTCTACTGGTGAGAAAGTTATTGAAGTGCTTGAAAAGATGGTAGTTGGTTGGCGAGAGGTCTGGGGAGTATGGTGGGTGGGGCAGAACTTCAACGCTCAATTCCTTTAATTTTTGGACGGTGATTTGTGAGACGTTCAGCCAGGCATTGTTGTGGAGCAGGATCGGACCTCTTCTGTTGACCAGTGCTGGCTGCTGCTGACACAATTTTCGGTACATTTCGTAGATTTCCTCACAATAGGACTCTGCTGTGATGGTTTGGCCTGGTTGCAGAAAGTTATAGTGAATCACACCAGCCCCTGACCACCATACAGTAACCGTGATCTTTTTTTGGTGGGGTTTTGCCTTTGGGAAGTGCCTGGGTGGCTCATCGGTGTCCAACCACTGTCCTGAATGTTTCCTATTGTCGTAGAGAATCCACTTTTCATCACATGTGATGATCCGATCCAAAAAAGGATCATTTTGGTTGCTCAAAAGCAATGAAGAACAAACCTCGAAACGTGACAATTTCTGCAGATCGTTTAAATCGTGGGGCACCCACTTTTCGAGCTTTTTGACCTTTCCTATACATTTTAAACCATCAAAAACTGCATGAGAGCTGACACCCAGTTCTTCCGCCATCCCATGCACCATTTGTGATGGGTCAGTCTCCACCAGGGTCCTCAAATCCTCGTCCTGGATTATTCTAGATCGACCAAGTCGGGGCTCATCTTCGAGGCTAAAATTTCCGGAACAAAATTTCGCAAACCAACGTTGAACAGTGCGTTCATTAACACTATCATTGCCAAATGCCTGGTTAATTTTTCGGGCTGTTTCGGCTGCACTTTGGTTCAATTTGAATTCGTAGAGAAAAATTGGCTGAAAATCACTTAATGACATCATATAGTAATAGGCTGAAAAGAATTAAAAAAATTAAAAGTAGAAAAAAATGAACAGCATCAATTTATAGAGTACAAAATTCTCCATTGATTTGTATATAGCACGACACAGTAGAATAAATATTTATTGAGATATGGAGCTACAAAAACACATGACATTAAAACGGACAAAACTTTTGAAACAACCTAATACTTGCCAAGGCTGACCTGGCTACAGCCACAGTTTAGTATCCAATCTTCCAGCAGCAGAGACCAACAATGAGTTTCCAGTATGGCACTATTCCCCAGGTAATCATCCATCCACCTGGTGGTAGCTATAGTACATTGTATTACTTCCATCATGGAAGGGAAAATGCTTTATTTGTTACTGTAATAGAAACTGACTGTGGATACAGACTTTCTCTCGCTGCATGTAACACTCTCTTAAAGCTGCTATCCATGGACTTAGAGAATGCACTGTCCAAAAGAATTGCTTCTGATCAAGGAGTTCATTTCATAGCAAGTAAACAAATGTGACAATCTTAATGAATTTCACTGGCTTTATATGTTCCCCATCATTCCATGAAAGATGGCTTGATAGAATCAAAATAAAATGGCCATTTGAAGACTCAAGTATAATGCCAAATACTTTGTAGGGTAGGATGATGTCTTCCAGAATGCTGCATGTGCTCTAAATCAGTGTTCAATAAATGGTTGTGTTTTTATGATATCTAGGATTTATGAATCCAGGAATTAAGAAATTGAAATGGAAGTGGCATCACTCATTATTACCACTAGTGATCCGCTATCAAAATGTTTGCTTTCCATCCATGTAACTCTGCTTTCTAAAGGTCTTAGTTCAACAATGAGTAGATGGATATACTCCATTGAACTAGAATTTGAACCCACCACGTTATCACTTCCAGCCCTGAATTCAGCTGTGAATCAATAGACAAATAGGGAGCTTAACATAATAGCTCAGGTGATTGATCCTAATTATGCAGAGGAAATTAAGTATTACTCCACAAGAGATGTAGGAAGAATATGTCTGGAATACAGGAAATCTCTTAGCATTATTATGTCCTGTAATGAAAATCAATTAAGAAGTGCAACAACCTAATTCAGGCAGGAATATTGCCTCATAACTTTCAGGAA
This sequence comes from Loris lydekkerianus, assembly GCA_963574355.1. Taxonomy (NCBI): domain Eukaryota; kingdom Metazoa; phylum Chordata; class Mammalia; order Primates; family Lorisidae; genus Loris; species Loris lydekkerianus. The sequence goes on from CAUYPK010105093.1 coordinate 2,146, forward strand.
TAAAAGTTTTGATCAACACACAAGGAGATGAATCATAACCAGCTGAATTACTTTCTAAGGGCCAATGGAATATAGAATGGATAGTGTGACCATGCAAACATCTGAAAGGAATACTAAAATAGTTATGAGTATTTCTTTCTTAATTTATGAATATATTTGTGCTTACATTAACCAAATTTGTTTTCACTACCTTTTCTTATCCCTTAACATGTAACATAAGATGTATTAATATTCAAGTTACAGAGTATCAAAGGAGAAGGATAAACATCGTGCAAGGATTTTGCAAAATCTTCTGGGAACTAGTTAGCATATTTTCAGTTGTACACAGTATAGCTGCATCATGACAGGTAGAAGTATAACTTTGTTATTGTATTTATGTGGAGATTGGCTATTATTGATGGAGATGTATATGGGTGCCAAGCTAAGAAGAGTAGAAATGTTATTGTCAATTTAATATGCTATCTTGGCCAGGATACAATCCCAGTATTTCAAAAAATAATCTAGACATTGATGGTTTTTGTAAATGTGATTAAAAGTCCATAATCGACTGATTTCAAGTAAAGTAGATTTTTCTAGATAATTTTAGTAGGCCTAACTCAATAAGTTGAAAACTTTAGCAGTGTTTGTTTAGACTTCCTTGAAGAAGAATAAATTTCACTTGTGGATAGCCACTTTAGTTCACGTCTGAGAAGAAAACCTTGCCTTTCCTCAGGACCTGCACTATATATGTTGGTCTTTCCTAACCATCCCCACAATTGCATGAGTCTATTTTCTTGTAATAAATTCCTTTAGATGAATGGATGGATGGATTGATAGATAGATCCTGATTAATACTGGATATCTTTACATTCATCTTAAAATGTGTTGAGTTTCTTTGATATAAAGAAGAATGGTTTTCATCATATTTTAGAAGCTTTTATCCACTATTTCTTTAAATAGGTTCTTCTGCTTGATTCCCTCTCTCCTTTCCCTCTGATATCTTCTCTATACATTTGTTATATGCTTAATGGTTTCCCACATTTATGTGAATCCCTAATAATTTCTCTTTTTATCCTCTGTGCCTTTTCTATTTCATAATCTCTAGCAATCTATCTTCAGATTCACTGATCCTTTCATCTGCCAAATCAATTTTACTTTTCAGTCCTTGTAGTAAAAATATCAATTTAGTTATTGTATTTCCAACTCAATATTTCCATTTATTTCCCTTTCAATATTTTTATCTCTGTTAACAGTGTATCTATTTGATGTCACATTCAATTTTCCTATGTTTTTATGTAAGCATGATTTCTTTAAAATTTGAACATATTCATAATAGCTGCTCTCAAGTCTCCATTTTCAAAGGTCAAAATCTAATCATTCTCACAGTTTCTGTTGTCCATTTTTTCCCATATATATGGTTAATACTTCTCTGTTTATTTACAAAGCTTATACATTTTCATTGAAAACTGGACATTTTATATAATATGTGTGGCAAATATAAACACTGATATCTCCCTTCTGGGGCTTCTTATTGTGGTTACTTGCCTCTTTCTTTCTTTTTCTTTCTTTCTTTCTCTATTTCTATCTCTATCTTTATCTCTATCTCTATCTCTATCTCTATCTCTATCTCTATCTCTATCTCTATCTCTATCTCTATCTCTATCTCTATCTCTCTCCCTCTCTCTCCCTTTCCTTTTCATTCTTGAACTCTGTTTCCACCAGAATATGAAGCCTCTTATGCTGCCAGGGAATGTGCATGGTATTGGTGGCATAACAGTGGTTTTAACACGGTTCATTTTGGTTGCCCATTTTATCATCCCTCTACTAAGCTGTCTAACCTTGCTTTTATCACAGTCAGATGCTATGTTCACTAATCTTAAATTGATTGCTTTATTATTCTCAAAAATGCTATCTTGCATAAATTGCTCTCTAATCTTGTTCTAATTCCATACAAGTCCATTTTCAAGATTAGTTTTTTGAATTCAGCTTTGTCCATTGACTTTTCTGACAATCTTGTGACATGGGTGTACAAATAGCTATTTGAGTCATTGATTTCAACTCATTCTTTAAAAATTTATTTTTAATAGACAGATATAATTATATGTACTTATTGTGTAAAACATGATGTTTTGAAATATATATACACTATGGAATGATTAATTATAGCCAATAAAAATATGCATTACCCCACATAATTATCATGTTTTGTGGTGAGAACATTTAACATCTGAACTCTCTCAGCATTTTTCAAGAATGTATTATCATTAATCATAATTATAATGCTTTACAATATGTCTCTTCAACTTACCCCTCCTGTTTAATTGTAATGTAGTATTCTTTTGTTAGTACCCCCCACCTCTGCCAACCTCCCCAGCCTCTGGTAACCACAATTCTATTCTATATTCCTATGAAGTCAACTGTTATTCCTATGGACTCCACACATGAATGAGATCATGTAGTATTTGTCTTTCCATGCCTGGATCATTTTATTTAACAAAACGTCTTTCTGGTTCATCTATTATATCACAAATAAAGATTCCTTTCTTTTTCATGGCTTATTAGTATTCTATTGAGTATATCATTTCAGTTACCTTATGTGTATAATTAGAAGTCAAATTGTAAGATCAGAGGAGGGTATAGTCATAATTTTTGAGGAATGAATTACTTTTTCCACAGTAAATGCACCACTTCACATTCTCACCAGAAATGTAGATGGGTTCTAATTTCTCCACGTTAACACAAACATCAGTTATTTTCTACTTTTTTCAATAATGGCCAGTTTAATAGATATTAAGTAGTATCTCAATATGGTTTTTATTTATGTCATTACAATAATTACTGATAATAAGAATCTTTCATGTATTTATTGGTTATTTGGAGAAATATCTATATCAGTTCTTTGCTCAGTTTTTAGTTGAATTGTATTTTTATAATTATTATTTTTCTCTATATATACTGAATATTAATTATTTATCAAATGTATAATTGGAAAATATTTTCTCCTATTTTGTGAATTGCTTTTTCACTCTATTGATGGTGTCTTTTAATGCATAAATGTTTTAAATTTTGATGTAGTGCAGTATATCTATTTTTTCATTTGTTGTCTATGCTGTTGGTGTTATATCCAAGAAAACATAGTCAAATCCAATGTCATGAAGGTTTTTCCTATGTTTTATCCCAAAAGTTTCATGGTTTTAGCATTTATGTTCACTATTTCATACATTTTGAGCCAATTGTTTATATGGTGTAAGGTAAACATCCAAATTTATTCTTTGGCAAGTAGAAATCCAGTTTTCCCAATACCACTTATTGAAAGATTGCCCTTTCTCCAATGAATCATCTTGGAATCCTGTTGAAAGTCATTTGACCATATATGTGAGGGTTTATTTGGGTGCACTCTATTCCATTACATCAGTCTAAATGTTTCGTTAAATCAGTACCACACTGTTTTAATTATTGTAGTGTTGTAATTAGTTTTTCAATTAGAAATGTGAGATATCTATCTTTGTTCTTCTTTTCAAGAATGTTTTGGCTATTTGAGGGTCCCTTGAGAGTCTATAAGAACTTTAGAATGGGTTTTTCACTTTATATAAAAATTTCCATTAAGATTTTGATAAGGATTACATTGAACCTATAGATCTCCTTGGGTTTTATGGAAATTTAAATAATACTAAGCATTCTAATCTATAAACACACAACATCATCTATGTTTATAGATGTCTTCTAATCTATTAACACACAATTATTTGTGTCTTCATATATATATATGTGTGTGTGTGTGTGTGTGTGTGTGTGTGTATACATTTCAGATAGAGTCATTCTCAATTGTCTTGGAAAATTTAAGAAATATAGATTAATCTAGGTGTCTAACATTATGAGCTGCTAAGAACAAAAAGTGTATCAGAAGAGTACAATAGTTTTCAGAGATCTCCAGTATCTCTGGCTGGTCTTCTCATGTATAAAGTAATCCATAAAAACTTGGAGAGATAGCTGCTCTGTTGAATGTGTAAACATCAACCCAGAGAATCAAATAGAATGGGAACCAAGCAAAAATATTCCAAACAAAGCAACAAGATAAATCTTCAGAAACTGACTCTAATAAGATGTAAATGTATATTGACAGAAAATTTTAGATAATTCTTATAATTATGCTCAACAAAACCAGAATAACACAGGAACAAAGCATTAATTTCAATAAATAGATAGGAAATATAAAAAATAACACTAAACAGAAATCATAAAAATGAAGAATACAGTAATTTAACTAAAGAAATGCTATATGGGTTCCAGGGCAGACTAGGTGAAGAAAAAGAAAGAATCAGTGAACTCAAGTATAACTCGCTGGAAATGATGTACTCAGAGGAAAAAAAAAAAAAAAAGAATAGGAATGAATAAAGAAATGTTAAGGATTTATGAGACATCATCAAATTCTCCAATACACACAATATGGGAATAGGGAAAGACAAGAAAGATCATTCAAAGAAATAGTTGCTAAAAACTGCCCAAATCAGAGGAAGGAAATGGACTTCCATTCCCAGGAATCACAAAGGACATCAAATAAGATGAATGCAAATAAATCTATACATTGTAATTAAATTTCCAAAAATTAAAGACAAAGAGAATTTTTAAAGCAGAAATATATGTGACTTGTCATATATGAGGGAACTCCCCTACCCTTATAAGTTTATAATAGGATTTTACATCAGAAACCTTGGAGGCTACAAGGGTGAGGGATAATACATTTGAAGTGATGAAATAAAAATACTTCTATTAAAAAACGCTATACATATGCATGAAATTTAATATATTGGATACATGATGGTTCCACCTAGAAGTAACAGCATGCTTAACTGAGCATAACTGAGCATTTATCTGGAAGAATATAAAGTTGGATACCTCCACTACATTATATATAAAAACTAACTCTACATCGGTTAAACAATTAAATATTAAAAATAAAATAAAGACCTATGAAGAAAATGTAAAACATATATATGTATGCTTTACTATATACTATATATACTATATATACTATATATACTATGTATACTATATACTGTATATATATATATATATATATATATATATATATATATATACTATATATACTATATATATAATATACAGGCTTAAAGCCTATAGCTCAGTGGTTAGGGCACGGGCCACATATACCATGGTTGGTCAGCATGAACCTGGCCTGGGACTGCTAAACAACAATGACAGCTACAACAAAAATTGTGTTGTGGCAGATGCCTGTACTCCCAGCTACTTGGGAGGCTGAGGGAAGAAAATCATTTAAGGCCAAGAGGTTGAGGTTGCTGTGAGCTGTGACAACACAGCACTCTGCCAAGGGTGACATAGAGAGACTCTGTCTCAAAGAAAAAAAGAAAAGAAAAGAAAAGAAAAGAAAAGAAAAGAAAAGAAAAGAAAAGAAAAGAAAAGAAAAAGTAAAAATACTATACAAAGCCAAATTGTCATTCAAAAATGAGAGTGAGAAAGACTCCCAGACATAATAAGGCTGAGAGAATTTCTCACTGTTAGAGCTGCCTTATAAGAAAAATGCTAAAGGAGCTCTTCAAATTGAAACAAAAGGACACTACAGGGCAAAAAAAAATTCACAAGAAATCATAAAAATTATTATTAAACATAAATCTATAGACAAATACAGAATATTATTTCAGTGTAACAAAAGAGATTAAATCACTATTAGTTCTAATGTAAAAGTTAACAGACAGAAGTATTAAACGTAATTATAACCAAAAACATATTGATAAAAATACAGTACAAATAGATATAAATTTTGACATCAGTAAAGTTTGGGAGTAGTAAAAGTGGAGAGTTTTCTATGGTATTGAAGTTAAGTTCATACTAGCTTAAAATAGACTATTAAAATTATACTTTATGTAATCCTCATGGTAAACACAGAGAAAATATGTACAGGAGTTATACAAGAAAAAGAGAAAAGAATCTAAGCATATTAACTTTAAAAACCCACAATGAAGCCTTGCGGCCTATGGATCAGTGGTTAGGGTGCCAGGCACATACATCAGGGCTGGTGAGTTCGATCCTGGCCCAGGCCTACTAAGCAACAATGACAACAACAACAACAAAAAATAGCTGGGTGTTGTGGTTGGCACCTTTAGTCCCATGTACTTGGGAGGCTGAGGCAAAAGAATCGTTTGAGCCCCAAAATTTGAGGTTGCTGTGAGCTGTGATGCCACAGCATTCTACTGAGGGCTATGTAGTGAGACTCTGTCTCAAAAAAAAAGAAAGAAAGAAAGAAAGAAATACAAAAAACTGATAGAAATAGACAAAATAACAAGGCAGAGAAGAATGTGGCAATAGTAAATCTTTATCACTAATTCTATAAATGGAAAATAACTAAACTCCCCTGTTAAAAGACATGAAATGACTGACTAGATGTTTAAATAAACAAGATTCAACCACATACTGTCTGCAATATACTCACTTTACATTTAAGGACACACATCATCTGAAAATAAAGGGACAGGAAAAGGTATTCCATGAAAATAGTGACCAAATGAGAGCAGTGGTTACTATGCTTACATCAGACAAAATAAGCATTATGTCAAAAGCTGTTACAAGAGACAAAGAAGGACATATTATAAGGATGAAAAGATCAATTAACCAGGAAGATATAGCAATTATAATTTACATGCACTCAACATTGCCGCACCTAAATATACAAAGCAAATATCGAAATAACTGAAGTTAGAAATAGAAAAAAAAAAAAAAAAGACATCAACACCTCACTCTCAATAATAGTAGAACTACCAGACAGATAATCAACAAAGAAACAGTGGATTTTAACAACACCATATACCAAGTGGACCTAAAACTATAAGGGAAATTTAGGAGCAATACTACCTGCCTTAAAAAAGAAAGATGTAAAATAAACAACTTTATACCTCAAAGGTCTAGAAAAAGTACAAACTAAATCCAGTTAGCAAAAGGAAAGAAATTATATAGATTAAAGCTGAAATATAAAAAAAGAGACTATAAATACAATAGAAAAATCAACAAAACTAAGAGTTGGTTTTTAGATAAGATGAACAAAACCCCAAACCCTTTAGCTTGACTAAGAAAAAAATAGATAATTGAGATAAATAAAATTATAAATGAAAGAGAGCACATTACAACTGATGGCTGCAGAAAAAATAAAACCACTTTTAGATATCATCTAACTCCAGTAAAAGTAGCCCACATCACAAAATCCCCAAACTGCAGATGTTGGTGTCAATGTGGAGAAAAGGAAACAATTCTTCATTGCTAGTGGGAATACTAGCTAGTATGTTCCTTTTGGAAAGAAGATTGGAGAACATTCAGGGATCTAAATGTAGACCTGTCGTTTGATCCTGCAATTCCTCTACTAAGTGTATATCCAAAAGACTAAAAATCACTTGGCAAAAAAGACATATGCACCAGATTGCTCCTTGAAGCTCAATTCATAATTGCCTAGTCTTGGAAGAAGCCCAAGTGCCCATTGACCCATGAATGAATTTATAAATTGTGGTATATGTATACCATCGAATACTATGCAGCGTTAAACAAAGATAGAGACTTTACCTCTTTTATGTTTACATGGATAGAGCTGTAAAATATTCTTCTTAGTAAAGTATCTCAGGAATGGAAAAAAAAAAAAAATCCACTGTAAGGCAGCACCTGTGCCTCAAGGACTAGGGTGCCAGCCCCATACACTGAAGGTGGCAGGTTCAAACCTGGCCTTGGCCAAGAACTGCAAAAACTGCAAAAAAAAAAAATAATAATAATAAAAAAAATAAAAAAATTCAATGTACTCAGTACTACTATAAAACCAATTTATAATCACTCACATTTTCATACAAGAGATGAATTACAACTATAGCCCAGGATGACGGAGGGAAGGGGATGGGGATGGGAAGGGAGGGGGTGGTTCAACAGAGGGTGGGTTTATGGTGAGACCACACCTCTGGAGCATATTGCAAGGGTACAAGTCAAATCTATCAAGTATAGAACACAAATGTCTTAACACTGTGATTAAGTAAATGAGGTGAAAGCTATGTTAATTAGTAGGATGTAAACACTCCAATTTGTATAAATAATCAACACATTGAATCCCACAAAGGCATAAATGTATTCATGATCTATGTATATGACTTAATTAAAAAAAAAAATAGATGGCTTGGTGCCCATAGCACAATGGTTACACTGCCAGCCACATGCACTGAGACTGGTGGGTTTGAACCTGGCCCTGGCCTGCTAAACAACAATGACAACTGCAACCAAAATATAGCCAGGCAATGTGGCGGGTGCCTGTAGTCCCAGCTACTTAGGAGGCTGAGGCAAGAGAATCGTGTAAGCCTAGGAGTTGGAGGTTGCTGTGAGCTGTGACCATTAAACCTGTCATCATACGGCATACAGAAACACCATCCAGCAGGACACTGCTACATGACCACATGAACACAGCTGGAAGACAGTGATAACACTGAAGTTATGAGATGGTACTGCTTGTCCAGTGCTGCTACCTTAAGCGCAAAGAGGCAAGTTCACGAATTAAATTGTCAGACCTTGTATGATGACAGCTCTGATGGCCATTTCAGAAAAAGAATTCCAAAATTGCTTTGAAGGGTGGACTAGGTGCTGGTACCAGTGCATAGCTTCCTAAGGGGGTACTTCCAAGATGACCATAGTCATATTTAGCAACGAAGTCCATAGCACTTGCCCAAAGATGAGTTCTCGAACTCAATTGTCAGACCTCGCACATGGTGATGTAGAATATAAAGTTCATATGAATTGTACATATATGACACAGATCTAAAAATAATTTTCTAGGAAGCAATACAGAATTTTTTTTTTTTTTTTTTTTTTTTTTGAGACAGAGTCTCAAGCTGTCACCCTGGGTAGAGTGCTATGGCGTTACAGCTCACAGCAACCTCCAACTCTTGGGCTTAAGCAATTCTCTTGCCTCAGCCTCCTAAGTAGCTGGATCTACAGGTGCTCCCCATAACTCCTGGCTATTTTTGTTGTTGTTGTTGCAGTTGTCATTGTTATTTTAGCTGGCAGCCTTGTTGTATGTGGCTGGCACCCTACTGACTGAGCTATGGGCACCGTCACAATACAGAATTAAAAAAATTAAATATCTAGCCCCTGCATAGCAGCCCCCAGTCCTCCCCTCTGTCTTTTTTGGAATAGTCAGTCTCTTCTGCTTTGGGGCATAGTTCAGCAGAAAAGTTTGAGGTATAGGGGTTTAAGCAGAACCAGATGAAATGATTAGGTGATGAGAATCATGCAGCAGAAGGCTCTCAAGCTTAGTCTGGATGCTCTGGAGAGGCTTGGGTTATTGAGGACAACTGGCTTAGGTCACTGATGGGAGCAGACTTCTCATCTGAGCAAGATTTGAATTTAAATGAGTAATCACAAGGCCAAGTTACCTCCTGGGACCTCACAGGAGGCCTGGAGCATTTAGAGTGAGAAAGGATCTTATACTCAGTCAGCTCCAGCCTCATCTTAATACTGTGGGGAACCCAGAACCCAGAAAGTTAAGTGACTTTCCTGAGGTCACACAGCTAACAGCAAAAATAAAGTTAGAGCCTAGGTGTTTGGCCTCCTCATGCCCTGATTGTGATAACAGGAAGCAAAGCTCTACCTCTTATTTTATTCCATCTCCACGTTTTAGGATAAATATCTCCTTAGTTACATTTACTCCTAGGTTAAAATAAACCCTCCAGGTTAAAAATTCCTTTGGACTATGATTGGGTAGCCTTCCAAGCTTGGATGAAATGGGAACTTCGCCATTCATTCATTCATGTCATTCAGTAGGCGTTAATTGCTTGTCTGCTGTATGCCAGACCGTGTGTAGGTGTGGAGAATACAAGGATGAATTGTTTCCTGTCCTTGAGAAGTGTGGTAAGTAGGCTGGGAGATACACTAGTGTGTGTTAGCGTGTGGTGATTAGGCTGGGAGATACACTAGTGTCAATACTACAGCACATCCTGACAAGTGTGGGGCGCCCAGGTGTGAAGTGTCTAGAAAAACATAAAAGGACGTGATCTAGCTCAGACAGAGATGTGGGTCAGGGGGATTCTTTCGGTGATGTCAATTTATAAAATAGTAGGAATATAGTTGGTAGAGTGGAACTCACTTTTTGATAATAAATTTCTAAAGGAGCTTAGGAAATTTTACTTCATAATGTAAATACTTGGTATAAAGAATACATTTTTTTAAACATTTTTATTATTTTATTTTATTTTTATTGTTGTTGTTGTTGTTGTTACATTTGGGCTGGGGCCGGGTTTGAACCCACCACCCTCAGTATATGGGACGGGCACCCTACTCACTGAGCCACAGGCACTGCCCCCAAAGAATATTTTGAATTAGGCTCGATGCCCGTAGCACAGTGGTTATGGTGCCAGCCACATACGCTGAAGTTGGTGGGTTTGAACCCAGCCTGGGCCAGCTAACCAACAATGACAACTGCAATAAAAAAATAGCTGGGCATTGTGGTGGGCACCTGTAGTCTCAGCTACTTGGGAGGCTGAGGCAAGGGAATCGCTTGAGCCCAAGAGTTTGAGGTTGCTGTGAGCTATGACACCACGGCCCTCTACCAAGGGCAACATAGTGAGACTCTGTCTCAAAAAAAAAAAAAAAAAGAGAATATTTTGAATTAAAGGCCCTGGAAAGAGGCTTTGACTCAATAGGCCTTGGAAGGGGCTTTCCCTCTGTCAGACCCATCCCTTCCCTGTTACCTCAGCACACTGCAGGAGAGGTCAAGAATGCAGCTGGACCTGGCCCGAGTCATGTTCAAGGTAATACCCATTTCTCAGTTCAGTTTACAAGTCAGTCTATCCCCCCGCCCCCCGCCAATCCATTCACTCTCCCAAGTACCGAGTCATCTCCCCAGCAACTATTTTTTGCCCCTAAATGGAGTTCCCTGTATTCTTTACCTTCCCCTCCCCTCTACCAGGAGGGTACATAAATTTCTGGACTGCAGTGGGATATTGAGCAATCACTCTGTGATTCTCCTCCCAGGCATGTTAAATAAATCTCTTTTTCTTATAAGTAATCTGGCTTATTATCATGAGCTGATCTTTCAGCAAAATTTCTGGGGCAATGGGAAAATTTCCCTTCACCCCCACAGTTCAGTCTGCCAGAATTCATGAAATACTTTGAAGAACCTTGGCAGTGCCCTGTTCTTGTGTGGGTCATGTTGCCAAGGGTTATACGGAGTGGCCATGATGTTAGAGGCGATTTAAAATTGCACACTATTTTAAGTTGGACACCAACTTTATGGCCACCTTATATTTTTTGGCTTCTTGTGGCTTCTTGTTGATGGAAACAGTTGGTAACCTTCAGAGAGGGGACAGTCTGCCGTGATACATGGCAGCAAAGCTTCCTCACTTACTCAGACACGCCAAGTACACTCCTGCCTCTGGGCTCTTGGACTTGCTCACCTGTCTGTTCACTGGCCCAGGTGTCCCTATGTGCTCCTTACTTTATTCAGGTCTCTGCTCAAATGCCCTTTTGTTAGGAAAAGCTTTCCTGACCACGTCACGAGGAACAGTAACAGCAACCTGTTCTGTGTTAGAGGTGGCCCTTCATAAAGATGTGTCCACATCCTAAGCTCCAGAACCTGCGAATGTGACTTTCCTGGGAAAGGGGTCCCTGCAGATGTAATGAGATCATCTGGATCAAATGACAGCCATCCTCATAAGAGAATGACAGGTGGAGACAGACAGAAGAGAAAGCCATGTGAGGACAGAGACAGATTGAAATGAGGCCAGACCTAAGATGCAGCTAGGAGGAATGCTGACAGCCACCAGAAGCTCAAGAGGCAAGGAAGGGCTGGGCATGGTGGCGCACACCTGTATTCCAAGCTGCGTGGGAGGCTGAGATGAGAGGATTGCTTGAGCCCAGGAGTTTAAGACCAGTCTGGGGACAACACAGTAAGTCCCCATCTTAAATTTATTTATTTATTTATTTAGACAGAGTCTTACTATGTTGCCCTCGGTAGAGTGCCGTGGCATCCAGCTCACAGCAACCTCAAACTCCTGGGCTTAAGCGATTCTCTTGTCTCAGCCTCCTAGGCAGCTGGGACTACACTTGCCCGCCACAATGCCTGGCTTTATTTTTTGTTACTGTTGTCATTGTTGTTTACCAGGCCCTGGCAGGGTTCGAACCCACCAGCCCCAGTGCATGTGGCCGGTGCTGTAACCACTGAGCTATGAGTGCCGAGCCTCCCCAGCTCAAATTTAAAAAACAAAATGCCGGCCCCATATACTGAGGGTGGCCAGCCCCAGCTAAACCCAGCCCCAGCTAAACTGTGACAAAAAAATATCTGGGCATTGTGGCAGGCACCTGTAGTCCCAGCTACTCGGGAGGCTGAGGTAAGAGAATTGCCTAAGCCCAGAAGTTGGAGGTTGCTGTGAGCTGTGTGACGCTATGGCAGCCATTAAGTGAGACTCTGTCTCTACATACATACATACATACATACATAAATAAATAAATAAATAAATAAATAAATAAATAAAAGAGGCCAGGAAGATTCTCTTGTAGAACCTCAGGAGGGAGCATGCCTCTGCTGATACTTTGATTTTGGACTTCCAGCCTCCAGATCTAGGAGAACATATTTTTATTGTTTTTTTTCTTTTTTTTTTTTTCATTGTTAAATCATAGCTGTGTACATTAGTGCAATTGCCTGTACCCATTCTAAGATGCACCATAGATGTGGCCCCACCCATTACCCTCCCTCCACCAAAACCTCCCCCTCCCTTCCCCTTCCTTGGTCCTTTTCCCATAGTCTTGTGCTATAGTTGGGTTATAGCCTTCATGTGAAAGCTGTAATTTAGCTTCATAGTAGGGCTGAGTACATTGGATACTTTTTCTTCCATTCCTGAGATACTTTGCTAAGAAGAATATGTTCCAGCTCCATCCCTGTAAACATGAAAGAGGTAAAGTCTCCATCTTTCTTTAAGGCTGCATAGTATTCCATGTTATACATGTACCACAATTTGCTAGTCCATTCGTGGGTTGATGGGCACTTGGGCGTCTTCCATGACTTAGCAATTATGAATTGGGCTGCAATAAACATTCTGGTACAGATGTCTTTGTTATATTGTGACTTTTGGTCTTCTGGGTATAAACCT
>CAUYPK010105094.1:0-48214 GCA_963574355.1 Loris lydekkerianus
GCGTAGCAACGACTCAGCAAGGCCCGGCCTGAAACTGCCTCTACCTAGATACAGCCAATGTGGTACCATGCCACTGGCCCGACCCTGTCACACACCTCTTCCCCCGCCTTCTTTCCCCGCCCCTTCTCTCACAATAAAAAATAAATAAATAAATAAATAAAAAATAATAAAAAAAAAAAGTCCAGACCCCAGGGCTTAGTTCAGTGAGTCTGTGTGACAAATGCTGTCATGGAGCCTCCACCCAAAACAAGATAATTTCCTAAACTCTGTAAAGCCAGGCCCCACCCATAGGTGCCCCTTTGACTGCTGTTGCCATAGTGTTCGAAGAGTAGTATGCTAGAACATGGCTGTCATCCATATGGTCACATCCTCTGGGGTGAGAGGGCATCCCAGGCCATGGAAAGGGTCCTCCCAGACACCCTGGGCGGCCTCAGCCTGAGACGCACATCAGGTAGCGGCTGCTGCCTGGGAGCAGGGCCCTCTGGTTCAGCCGAGGGAGGGGTCAGCGCTGGGCACCAGCAAGGTGGGGCCGGGCCAGGAGAGGGGACCCCATGGCAAGGTTCTCAGCACCAGAGTGAGCCATTTGGGCCCTGGGGCCTCCTCGATCTGCATCCCCTCCTGTGGGCAGTCCAGCCGGCAGGTGTCACGGTGGGGCCCCTTTCCTCCTCTGCTCCAGCTCAGACAGCCGCTCCTCCCAGGCCTGTGTATGCTGGGCCCCCACCCTATGCGCTGTCTGGGTGGCCATGATGTTGATCTGGACGTATCGGGAGGTGCTGGCCCCTGAAAGCAGCCCAGGATGAGCCCCACCTGTCCACCCCCAGCCACACCCTCCTGCACTGCCCTGCACCTGCAGCCCTCAGAGGACCCAGGTAGGGAAAGGGTGGGGTGACACCCTCAGGGCACATGGCCTGGCCAGGGACAAGTTTGGAAACTTCACCTGCTTGGCAGAAGGAAGGACTCCTCTGGAGGGCTGGTGTGCCAGGCTCAGGCCCCGGGGCCGTGGGCACCTGCCCTCCTGTTGCGTCCCAGGTTGGACCCACCTCGGACCCCCAGACTGGCCTCCTGGAGCCCCAGACCTAGGTAGTGCAGCTGCTGTCTGGAGGAGGGGCTGATGGGGATGTTCATGTAGGTGGCCAGCTCTCTGCTTGGCCTTTCTAGCCCTGGGCTGCCCATATTCCCCGGCCTGGGGGATCCTGTGGGGAGAGAGGCTGTGAGTGCCCAGGCAGAGGCTGAGGACTTCCCTGAGCCAACTCTTCCCCGCCAGCCCCCTCTTTCCAGCTTCTGCTTCACTCCTCCATTTTCCTGGACTGTCCATCCTTGGCCCAGCACTGCCCCATCCTGAGATCCCACCCACTATCACCTCCCAGACAGTACCCACCAGACTTCTGGAAAGAGTTGTGCCCCACCCGCTGCACACATCTCTCCTGGAGAGGGGCAGGGCAGAGGAGGGGCCCCTTCTCTTGGGCTGAACTGATGCAAGGCGGTCATTGGGCTCCCAGGAGTGGTTCCAAGTGCCCAGACACCCACAGCCCAGTCCTCAAGTCCAGATCTTGTGTCTCTCAGTACAGGTGGGTCTGGGATCTCCAACAAAGAGGCCCTGGGCGCCCAGCACCTCCCCCACACCCTGCTGTGGCTCTGCACCAGACAGAAGGACCCGCAGGATAGAGTCTCATGGTGGGGAGGCAGAGCAGGCCCACCGTGCCCTGTTGAGCCTTCCAATCCCCAGAAAATCACTGCTCCAAGGCAAGGGGTTCCTGTAAATCTGTGGCATTTGTAACACAGAATCCATCACAGAAAAGAAACCTCCCATAAGGTCCAGCATTGGGTGGAGGGAGAGCAGGGCGCCAGTCTGTGCACACCAGGGGGAAGAGGACGCGGCTGAGGGCGGATAGGAGGCAATGCTGGCAAAGCCAGTGGGTGGAAGTGGGGAGAGCACCAGGATCCTGGAGGCTGGACGTGCCTCCTGCGGCTTGGCACTTTGCTTTAGGGTTGGGTCTGTATTTTCCAACATTCTCCGGATGTGTGGGTTGGAGGGGTGAGGGTGGAAGCAGGAAGGACCCTAAGTCCTGAGCACAGGCAGAAGGGATAGAAGGTTTGGGACCACCCAGTACCACCAAGGGTCTCTTGGGTGATAAACGGCACTGGAGGGCAGGAGGGGGTTCTGACGCACATTTCTCCCTCTGGCTGAGACCTTCTCTGTCCTGCCCCAGGTTCTCCCTCCAGCCACCTGGCCACCTGCCCCCGAGCCCCTCACTGCCCTCTCAGGGTCCTCCTCCTCCCTTGTATCTTATCTTCTCATGAGCATTGCTTTATGCCACCTCACGTACTTTCTGGAACAAAGCAGAGAACAGGGAATGCTTCCTCCTGGCCTTTCTGCGTCCTCTCTTCTGGGAGCTCCACCCTGGGCTGAGCTGGATACCACTGGACCCACCAAGGTCAGACCCATCTCTGTCCCCAGCGCCCCCCAGGGGACCCAGGGCCCCACTTCCCAAACAGGTGACACTTGCCTCAGAAGAGGGACTGGGGGTCTGGGGCTCAGCCTGAGGCAGCTCTGAGGTGCAGAGCTGGCCCCTGACCTCACGGCCCACCTCCCTGGCCTGCAGCCTCTCCCAGCCTCGGTCCACCGGCCTCCACACTGTCAGCTCAGTTTCTCTGAGGAACCCCTGGAGGGACCCTAAGCCTTCTGCTCCCTGCCTGGGCCTTCCTCCCCTCCCGAAACAGAAGATGCCCTAGTCTATGGCCACTGATGCCCCCGTCCCCCTGAGTGAGTCCCCAGGCCATCCCACCTGCCACCACAGGCCTCCACTCAGCCCACCCCTGCACTATGGCTCTCTCTGAGCACATGCTCCTCCTCCCAGGCAGGTCCCAGACTTTACCCTGCCCACAAGGTGTGCAGCCCTCCCATGCACAGGTCCAGGCCCCACTGCCCCAAGACTGTGTCTGCTGACCCCCTGACCAGTGTCCAGTGGCCCACTGCCACTCCAGAAGGTGCTCCTGAGGCAGGCCAAACTCAAGTAACTCACACCCCACTGGACTCGCCTCAGCTGGGACTCAGTCCTGCTACCCACTGTTACCTGCCACCCACCTCCACCCCAACCACTGGCTCGTACCACTCACTGCCACCTGCCACCCGCCATCCACTGCCACCCCACCACCCAGTCACCCCGCTGTCCACTGCCATTGACTCCTTGGTCAGACCTGGCTGGGACCTCCCAACCTGACTCCCATTCCTCTGTCCTGCAAGGGGACACTGGGCCCCAAAGCCAAGTCCTACCTGAATATGTCATCTTGAGTCCCAGCAGTGAGGCAGCCGCTCCCTAGACCAAGGAGACCCCATGTCAGTGTAGCCTTCAGACTTCCCCCTCATCCTGCACCAGGGGCCCCCAAGAATCAGGGTGCTCAAATCAAGAGTGACAGGAGAATGAACCATCCCGGGGGGAGCCCAGCCTGCAGTCCTCAGCTCCTCCTCCGGGCCCTTGCCCCCTGTGCCCCAGTCTCTGGGCTGCCCTCGAGCCCTAACCCCCGACCCTGGCAGTGGTTGCCTGTGACAGTCCAGCCTCAGGAGTCAGGAGGGCATGTTTTGATCTAACCAGGCCAGGTTGGCCCAGAGGAGAGTCTGCAGAGAGGGGGGAGAACAGGGGCAGCCCAGAGGCTGGGGCACATGGGGGCAAGGGCCCGGAGGAGGAGGAGCCGAGATGGCAGGCTGGACTCCCCCATAGACAGGGGCCACAACCCCACCTGGGAAGACGTGGAGGCTGAGCCCGCCTAGGGCTGTAGACACACCAGACTCCTCAGAAAGGGCCCTGGAGCAGGTACCTACTGCCCCCTCAACCTCCCGCTAGGTCCAGCCTGGTGCTGGGGCTTCCGGGGTAGGGGTGCTGGGGCAAGGACTGGGAGGCTGGGCATGGGGATCACATTGAATGCTGGTCCAGGCCAGAGTTGAAGGCAGATGGTCACAGGACAGGCCAGAGCCCCTCAGGGAAGCTCTCAGCAAGCCCACATCACTTTTGGTAAAAGAGCCCAGGGGAGCTTAGGGGCTTGGAGCAGGGTGGGGGTCAGCCCTGGACAAGAAGCTGAGCCCATCACACATACACGCCCGCCAGGGTCTCTCTGGGGCAGACGTCAGCCACCTTTCCTGGGAACCCCTCACCAAGCTGCTTCCAGCTGTCCACAGATGGTGCCTGGCGGGATCAGTCCTACCATGTGGGTCAAGGGCGTGGCAGAGCAAAGGGCGTGAGGTGAGCCAACACAGCCTCCTTGTTCCCCAAAACCCAGGCAGGGATAGGTGGAGGCTCTTGGAAGTTGGGGGCAAAGAGGGAGCCAGCGTCTGCCAGTCTGGGTGCCCCAGCCCTGAGCCCCATTGGTTACCCACCTCAGAGGTGGCCCAGGCTGGAGACCCTGGGCTGCTCTAGTGGGCAGTGGGCAGAGCCAGAGGCCAGGGCCCCAAAATGGGCACAGCAGGAAGGGAATGAACAGAGGCAAACACCCCTGCTGCGTCCCCACAGGGAAGGGCTGTCAGCCCCACTGGGCAAGAAGCCCATGACCCCACCCCATCCGTGGGCCATCATGGGGCCCCACAGGAGATGCCTTAGCTCACAGCAGCCCTCCCCTGCAGGCTCCACTCTCTAGCGTAGCCTTCATGTCTCCAGTCCAGCCCCCACCTGCCCCGGTCCTGGCCTTGACCCCAAGGCCCTGGCCACCTGGCTCCAACCTTGTCCTCCTGCACTGCCTGGGCAGCCACCCTCCAGGCAGCCCTTCCCCTGACATCCCCACCATCACTGCAGCAGGAGACCTGAGACCACAGCTGGGACACTTGCATAGGGTGGTAACAGGCAGCACGCCCCTCAGGCCTCCCTGCCTCCATGGAGGGGTCACTTCTGAGGTCCGTCTGCTCTTGTGGAAGGGATGTCCCCCAACCAGCTACAGGCAGGAGACTGGGGGAGCAGGGCAGCCTCTCCCGCCCAAGGAGACACAGCCTCCTCTATTTTGCAACAGACTGACCCTCTCACCTCTGCTGGGGGTGACAGCGTCAGGAAGAACCCTGGCACATGTATATTGGGCCTGGTACAGATGATGTACCCTCCCAGCACAGCCAGGGAGGCAGGGGCTACGGTCCCATCTACAGAAGAGGAAACTGAGGCTCAGAGGTCAGAGACCTGCTGAGGCCACCTAGCCAGCGGGTGGTAGACGTGGACCCCAAAGCCTCCCCGCCATGTGGTGCAGTCTGAAGCCTAGCCTGAACTCCCCTGGCAGAGTCGGGCTCTCAAGGGTGCCCCAGATGTGCAGGAGTGACTGAGAGGGGTTTCCCGGGAATGGGCCCTGCACAAGGCACTGGTGCAGGAGGAAGCTGTGGCTCAGAGAGGCCCTGCACTGACCTGGAGGGAGCCTTGTGCCCAAGCCGGAGGGACCACAAGGACATCACTGTGGTCTCCAGGGAACACTCACCAGGCACATGCTCACACAGGCACACCCCACTCCCTGGGCTGTCCCACCTCCACTGCATTTGGGCGTAAGGCTGACGAGACCAAGGCCTCTCACCACTGTGACCCAAAAGCTGAGGGTCAGGCCCTGGGACTCGACATCCAGCCACAGCCTGGTGGGAAGGCTGGCCAAACGGAAGAGGACACGGCGGTAAGAAAAGACGTTTTATTTCCAGTCTGAGAACATATCACAAACAGCGTCAAGTCTTAGAATGAAAAAGAACGACGTCATCAGTCAACAGTAAGGTACGAAGACAGTTACAGGGAGATCGTGGGACCCAGACAGCAGGGCTCAGAGCGGGGCAGTGGGTCCAGCATGGGTGGACATAGGCCAGTGCAGGGGCAGGGGCCGCACACAGACCAAGCTCCAGGCTGGTGACCACGGGCAGGGCTGAGCCTCTCCCAATGCCAGTGCAGCCCTTGGAGCCCGGATGTCTCCCCTCAGTCCTGCCCTCCAGGAGAGTGCCAGGCAGAACCCTCTGGCCACTGACCTGTAGGAGCCTGGGTCAGACTGCAGAAGGTGGTTTGCTCTGAGGACACTACACCCCCAGAGCCCTGCAGGGGCTGCGAGGGGGTCCGCCTCCGCCAGTCACGAACCTCCTGAGCTTCGGTTTCCTCTCCCTGGATGGGGACGCTGCGCCCTCGTGGGGGCTGGGGCAGGGTAAGTGCACACACAGCCTGGGGTTCTGTGGTGGGGGGTGCGGGTGTCTGCAGCTGCCACGGCTGGTTTAGTTTTTAGCATGTGGTACAACCATGAACTATGGAGGGGACAGGGAGGGATGTGAGAGTCAGCTGCTCCCCAAGGGCAGCAGGGCCCCACACATGGCCTGAGCTGGCACTTGATGGTGGGATACCAGGGGCTTCAGCCCAGCCCATGCCTTCCAGAATTCGCTCTCCAAGTCAGCTCCCTACTGGTGTCCACAGGTCCACCCCAAGGCGCCCCTCCCAGGGGAGGATGACCCTGGCTGGTCACTCCCAGCCTCAGGCCTGGCCCCAGCACACGGAGCACCCTCTGTGAGGAGACCGGCGCTGCCTCCTCTTCCCTCTGGAGGGACACAATCCAGCCCCTCACAGCCGCAAGGCCTGGTCTCCGGCTCTCAGGGAGGGGGTTTTACCTTGAGTCCTCCACAAACTGGACATGTTGAAAAGAAAGCTGGAGATGGCCCAGCGTGGGGGCCGCCGGCGCTCCAGGGATCGCGGGAGGCTGGGCTGGGCAGCACGGCCCCACTGCCTGGGGGGGCCTCTGTCGCCTGTCCCTGCTGTCCTGCACCCAGCCAGCCTGAAGGACACCCAGTGGATGTCTGGCCACCAGAGTCCCTGGCCACAGTGTTGTCCGGGCTGCCCTGGGAGGCCGGACTCTGGTCCCTGGGAGCCTGGCGCAGGCTGCGGGGCGTGTCATAGTGAGGCCGCAGTCCCGCGGGCACCTGGTACTCGGCCGCCCCGGGTGGGCAGGCACACAGGCTGGGCTCTGGTGCCCCGGCAGCTGGCGGCAAGCTAAGCAGTGAACCGAACTCGTCGCCGGCCCGCCACACGTCCAGGCTGCTGCCTGCGTAGGAGGAGAAGCTGCCGGAGTACGAGGAGTGGCTGCCTGTAGCGATGCCGCTGTCCGATGAGCTCTGGCGGCCAACCTCCTGCAGTTGCCGTGGCCGGAGCGGTTTGGGGGGTGGCCTTGAGGCGCCCAGTGCGGCTTCTCCTGGCACCTGGGCAGCCATCAGCCCCGGCCCCTCCTGCGACGTGCAGGCAGAGGATGAGGACTGCTCCGGCCACGTGGTGAGCCGACTGCTGGCGCTGACGTCTGAGTGGCTGGCCTCTGAGGAAGAACTGGACAGGCTGCGGTCGTCCCCTGGGACAGAGCAGAGAGCTGACGCTATGCGGTGGTCAGGGAAAGGCTCAGGGTGGAGACCCCACGGTCCAGCGACAGCTCAGCCCACCCCAGCCCAGCCAGCTCCCTCTTCTCCCCTCCCTCGGAAAAGCCCAGGCCCTGACCCTGCTCTCCGCCTGGCCATCCCTGCTCCTTCCCCTGCATGGGACTGATGGGACCCTGTTCTTAGCTTCCAGTCCCTGTGTCCACAGGCCTCCAGACCTGGCTCCTGGGCTCCCCTCTTCCCTCCCCACTCTGTGTCCAGGTCCCCTACTACCTCCAGCCCCCTTTCTCAGCAAGGGCCTGAGGCAGCCCACTCTCTGCCCTATCATAGCCCCACACCCAGCTGGAATGTCCCTTCCTTGGGGACTTTATAGGCTCTTTCGTCAGCACCTCAGGCCAATGTTTAGTAAAAATTTGTGGAATCATGAGTGAGAGAGGAAACAATTAACGAACAGGCAGTAAACGGAGTGAATGAATGAATGGGATTAAGAACAAATGAACAGGGAGAAGGAATAAAAATAGGAGGGGCAATGAACGAATGAATGAGCAAGAGGGGAAAGAATGAATGACTGGGAAGGGCTGTCCAGGGAGATCCCCGCTATGCCAGGCAGCCCTGGCCCTACCTGCACTGCCTGGCCGGGCCGAGGGTGCCAGGAGACTGAGCCGCTTCTCCAGCTGCAGAGCCTCCAGGGCTTCCTGGGTCACACGTTCCTCCAAGGCTGCGGGCCCCCCAGGGCTTGGGTCTGCAGCAGAGAGAAGGGTCAGCAGAGGCGACCCATACCCCCAGCCCCTGGCTCCTGCTGGCCGGCCAAGACATCATAGAGGGTCCAGTGCTGTGGGGGCCACATGTGCCTCAACCCAGCCCTAGCATGGTGGTCAGGCTCCTCCCCATGCCTCAGCCCTAGCTGCTGGACATCACCCACCTCCAGGCAGGCACCCACCAGCCCAGACTGAGTCCTCATGTCCAGGGACAGCCAGGACACCAGGCTATCCAGACCCTCACCTCCCGGGAAGCTCCCTTGAGACTCCATGCCCATGCTGGCCTGTCCCAGGCACTCGGTGGGCCAAGGCTGCCTGGCTCCAAACAATAGGACCCTGCTCCCTGGCCCTGCCATGTCCTCTGCACACCCAAAGAGGTTTCCCTGCAGGGGACCACAGGGCACCCCAAAAAGCAAGCAACACCTCCGACTCAGAGGCTTCCTCTAGGCCTCCAGGCAATGCCTCAGGGAAGAGGCTCCTCTGGTTGGCCTGGCTGCCGTGGGCTCCCCAACCAGCTCCTGCTACCATCCGCCCAGGGGCTCCTGCCAGGGTGTGGCCCAAAGCAGGCAGCCCAACCCACTGTCCCCCAAATCTAGGAGAAGTGACAGCATGAAAAGTTCCCACTGAGGATGGAGCCTGTGGCTCAAAGGGGTAGGGCGCCGGTCCCATATGCTGGAGGTGGCGGGTTCAAACCCAGCCCCAGCCAAAAACCACACCAAAAAAAAAAAAAGAAAAGAAAAAGAAAAGAAAGAAAAGTTCCCACTGAGTCCTGTGGCACACGAGGGTGAGAAAGTACAGCCCAGGGGTTGGGGCACACAAATGGGAGGCTGCAGCCCACCGGTGTGGGTTGCAGAAAGCAAGCATGAGCTCCTCCCTGCCTCCTAGGGCAATCTATATCTGGTGAGTCCTCAGCCTGATGGGTCATCATCTGTTGACCCTCATGCCTGCTGGGGCCACCACATCACCGTCTCACACAGGGAATACCCTTCCCAGGGTAGGCAAGGTCTCACAGCACTGGGGCCCAGGAGCGTGTCCGAAGGGCCCTGAGCCACCCCCACCTGCCACGCTGGCCACCTCAAGGGCGCTGCCTAGGACACTGGCCCTGCAGCACAGGGTCTAAAGGACTGCCAGGGACAGGGATCTGGGTGGCACAAGCATCTTCTGTTGGTTCCTGTGCCTGGGAAAGATGAAAGGCTGTGGTGGCCATGGCCCAGAGCTCCCAGCTCTTCCTGACCAGCAGTCCCACAGCCCTGGACACCATCACAGACACACGCTGCTGTGTGACAGGACAATAGGTGCCACTAACTGTACCTCAGCAGCTAAGGGTCCATGCTGCAGGCAGCAGATGCACCTGTGACCCACCTCCCTGTGGATGCTCACCCCAGGGTGGATGCCCTGCAGTAGGGATGGACAGTGGGCCCTGGGTGGCACCAGGGCTAGGACACAGGACATACTCTCCTGGCCATGTCCTATCCATTGACTGGTGGGTCAGTAACATGTGGAGGGACTCCCAGCTTTGCCATATACCCTGGCCTCTCATCCTCCCTGCACACTTGGGGTGCAGCAGCAGTGCACCCCAGTGGAGGCAGGGGCCAAGGAGGTGACCTTAGAGCAGGGCAGATGTGGGCCCTCTGAGCCCTCCCCTCCCATCCTGCCTCTGGGCCTCAGCATCCACACCTGAAGGCTGAGGGGCTGGACTTGAGTTTCCTGGGCCCCTCCTCAGCCTGAGCACCATGGAGTTGGAAACAGCAGGCAGCAGAGGCCCAAGTGTGAGGCACAGCCAGCCAAGACATGTAGCCCAAGCCCCATGGCCACAGCCCTCAGTGGGGTGCCAGCCACGGAGCTTCACTCACCCCAACCCTGCTCCAGACCCCGCCCTATGGGCTGGGACCTCCCGCTTCTCTGGCAGAATGCTGGCCAGCTCAGTGCCCTGTTTGGCTGTCTCACCCGGGTGACCCGGGGCCCCACACCTGGGGAGACACTGGGGAAGCTGCGCTACAAACTGAGGCCCTGCAGCTTTTTAAGAGCTCCTAGCTGATGGGAATGGTCTGTGGAGTAGGGTCTGGGGTCTCTGGTCAGCCCACACGACCCAGCCTCAGCAGTGGCTCTAGGCATGAGCGGTTCCCTGCCTGCCGTGGAGCCCACTGAACCTCTGGATGGCCCTGTTCCCAGAATGAGGCTCCCCTAGCAAACCCTGCCCAGTGCTGTGTCCTGGGCACACCTCCGCCTCGCTCAGGAGGGAGCGAGGTGCCCTCCTGAGTCCCCCTCCCAAAGGCCAGGCTGGCTCTACACAGAGGACCAGGATGGGCTACGCTGCCCTGGGGCCTCTGGGAGCCCCACCCTGCCCCTCCTGGGCCACAGTGTTTTTATACACTGGGGCCGCCAGGCAGGAAGATGCCAGCAGGGGGCATGGCTGCACTGCCCAGCAGAGCCTGATGGCAGGGAGGCCCTGACATTGCCTCTGCCTCCCTGAGCCTGTGCAGAGGGTAGGCAGTGAGTGCCAGGGGCTACAGCCAGAAGGGCAGTCTGGGTGCCTGCTGGGCAGACATTAACTGTCCCTTCAGGTCAGCCCCGCCCACCAGGCTCTGGCTAGGGGGGTTGTACAAGGAGCTGCCAGGTGTGAGGTCACTGACTGGTCTCCTGCCTGGACATGAAGACAACCGCTGTCATCAATGGCACATTGGAGGGCCCAGACAGGGCCTACTAGAACTGGGGGAGCCCAGCCCTGCCCAGGGTAATGTCCTCCCATGCTGGTCCAGCACCATCCCTAGACCTGAACTCCTGGACAATGGTGCCCAGTCCACAGCAGGGCAGGGATGGTGCCCATATCCCAGGCCTCATCCACACTAATGCCCACGACTGCCGTCCCCTGCTCCACAAGGCCCTGGGCTTCTCAGCTGTGGTTGAGAAAGGGCAGCCCCTCACTGGGCTGACAAATCGGGTCACTGTGTGGCCCAATGAGGGCACCCTCCCTGCTGCCCGGCCCAGCTGGCCACACTCCTGCACCCACCTGGGAGAACTGGCCGCAGCCCAAAAGGGCCCTTGGTGGGTGAGATGCCTCGGACGATGCAGTCGAACAGAAAGCTGATCTGCTCGCCCTCGGCAGAGGACAAGAAGAAGACTCCGGCCCCTACAGGGGAGGACAGATGCAGAGGTCAGCCTGGCCTGACCATGGGCTGGGCACATAAGAGACATGGGCAAAGTTCAGCCAAGACCTACACAGCCCATCTGGCCTGGCCCTGCGACACTGAACCCCCAGAGGGCCTGGACCCAATCTCTCCTCCCCCCACATATCCTGTCATGTCCTTCAAACACACACAGCTTGTCGGGGTGGCTTGGGCTGCGGGCCATGGCCCACGCCAGGCCTATGGGAGCCGCCTTCCCACCTGCCTCCTCTCTTGGCAATCCGAGGTGCCATATTGAGTGGCCCCTCAATGGTGCTTGGGGAATGGGCAGGGGTAGCTTGTGCAGAAATGCCAGCCAGGCACCTGTCCTCAGCCATGCCACAATGCCGGGACACCATGGTCCTGTGTCCGGTGGGGCATTCCATCTGAAGCTGAGCTCAGAGCTCTTCTGGCCACAGGCAGAAGGTGCCCGCTGCAGGGCCCCCTATCCTGGGGCTGGCCTGAGGGCTGCCAGGGGGACACGCAGGCTCTGCTCTGCCACTGGGAAGCTGCAGGGTTAGTCCCTGCCCTCTGAGCCTCAGTTTCCTCATCTCCACCAGGAGACCAGCATCCCCCTTCCATATGGCTGTCCTGAGGATGAGTGAAGCTGCAGATGCGCCAGGAAGCCCAAGGTGGCCCACAGGGGAACAAGAGCAAGGTGGAGTCACATCCCAGAATGGCTCCTGCATGACCTCAGTCACACTAGATGACCCTCAGCCTCGTTTCCTACCCACTGCTATGGTGAGGTTTACATTTGCACATCTGTCAATGCACGGTGCAGTGCTCACCCCGCAAATGACCCAACTGTCACTTTTGTGGCCAAAGGCATGTCCTCCCCAACCTGACAGTAACCAGCTCTTCCCCTGATGCAACTCTTGGGGAAACTGTGTCGAGCGGCTCCCAGATACTGCTCCCCACCTAGGAGGAAGGACCCACGTGGAGCTGACCACCCCATGGAGCCAGAGTCAGCCTGGGAGCCGGCCCCGCAGCTCTCCTGTGGGCCAGGCCCCCCGGCAAAGGCAAATGAAACCCTCTAGGCCGTGTGAATGGGAAGGCCGCTGGCTGCACCCGCCCACACTAGCCCATGTGGGCCAACACTCAGCCTGGCATCAGCACACAGGAATCCCTCCTGCCGGAGTCTCTGCCTATTGCCCAAAGAAAGGCACGCTCACAGGGCAAGCCGGCAGGGGACGGGACATCTCTACATTGCGGCCTCTGCTGCCTGGTCACGCTCCACCCTCACAGAACACAAGGCCATGCATTCCTGGGATTCGGGCCAGCCCTGACAAGTGGTGGTACTGCTGCAGCCCTTGGCGCCACTCTGGGCACGTGAGGGAGTGAGCACCCTGCAGCTGCCAGAGCTTCCTCTACGTAATTTCCCCAAACCCGGCTACATGATGGTGTCATTCCAGCTTTGGAGATGAGGAAACTGAGGCCAGAGAGGGCAGCCAAGAGGCAGTTTAAGCCCAGTCACTGGGCCACCTGGGCCCTTCCTGGCACCTTGAGCTTCTGGGCCCCCTCTGGCCTCAGGGCTGCTGCTGAGCAGGAGCAGAGATGGATTGATTGGCACCCCTCGATGCACACAGCAGGTGGGGCGGGTGGCAAGAGGCTCACTGGCCCAGAATGGCCCTAATGGGGTGGGGCCTCCCAGCTGGCTGAGCAGAAGGGGCCTTGTGCCAGGCCTGGGTAGGCAGGCAGGCTCAGGGAGGGCCCGTCATGCCGGCCTTGGTCTGCTGGCACTCCCTGTCCTCACTGCCTCATGTGGAGGAAGGCTCAGCCAGTCCGTCCCCCAGATCTCACAAAGGCCAGTCCTCTAATCCTGAACGCACAGCAGCTGGCAGAGGCCGCGGGACAGTCAGTCCCCCAACTATAAAAAACACTTTGTGGAAAGGAGCAGAGGCGCCTGCATTCCTCTGGGGTGTCTGCTCAGCATCACAGCCTGGAGATGTGGTCAGCCACGCCAGACCTGGGAGCACAACCCCCTCTCGCCAGCCCCAGGCCCCCAGTGGCACCACACTGGTCGCCCCCATCCACACCAGCAGAACCGATTCAGGGGCCCTGGAGGAGGATGAACATCTCAGAGGGCTGGTCTGCCTGGGCCTCAGGGCGCGGCCTTCCTGCACACAGCATGGCCAGCTGCCTTCTTGCTGGCTCCTCTCCCCCCAAGGGTCTTGGGAATGCCCAGAGCTCCCTGGACATGCAGAGTCCACCTAATATACCTCCACCAGCAGGCCACCACCCCACCCCTTGATACCCCTTGTACCTAGAATTCCTGTTGATGGTTCAAGACTCAGACACCTTTCCTGACCCCGACCTTCTCAAGAAGCCAAAGTTCACTCTGCAATGCTCTCATGACTGTGTTCTCTGGGCAGCTCCTGTGACACTAGGCTGGGTAGGCAGGGACCACATCTGACTCCTCTGTGGCCCCCAAAGTCCCACCAAGCACCTGATAACTAGGATACCCCAGCGCTCAGCTGCAGGTGGAAAGACCATGTTCAGAGGCTGCCCAGGTGTTCCATGTTATACAGGGGCCACCTGCAAAATCAGGCACTGGATTTCCTCCCATCCCACGAAGGCCGCTCTCCTTTAGAGGCCAGGTCTGCACCCCGTCCTGGAATCTGCACCAGTTTGTGACTTGCTCTGGCTAATATACAGCGGCAGAAGGGACACTTCCAATTCGGGGCTTTGGCCATGAGGAGCCCAGCAGCTTCTACTCCCCTGTGGAAGCCATGAGCCACCACATTGATGGCTGTCCCCTGAGGCGTGAGGCTTCTCAAGAGAAACTGAGGCATCCCAGCCAGCAGCCAGCACCATGGACATCCTGGGCCTTCCAGCCCAGCCACAGCCATGCCACTGCCCAAGTGACCCCAGTCAATACCTTGTGGAGCAACATAAGCCATCGCTGCTGAGCTCTCCCAGACCCCAGACTCACAGATGAACACAAAACAGCCATTCCACGTGGGAACATCTGCTACACAGCAAGAAATAACACAGGGACATGCAGAGGAGGGAAGAGAGAGCTCTGCAGGACACACGCAGAAGGCCAGCTGCCGTCTGGGCTCACAGACAACTTTTCTATGAACAGAGGCTATAGGTTGCCAGGGGGGTGAGGGCAGCCTCACCCACAGTAAAAATGCGGTTATTTCCTAGGAAAAATGACTCCAGGAAAATGCTGTTGCACTCAACTCAAAGATTTACCATCTGTAAGAAACAAAATACTCTTCCATTCAAATATCCAACCAGCTGTGAGATCTGAGATGACCTCTGTCTGAAGTTCAGCCCTAAACGGCCTGGCACTACCTGAAAGCTGCTTTTGTTGACAAAGCTCACACACTGGAACAGGGACAGAGTCTGGAGGGGTCTGGAGGACTTTCATGCTGAGAAAGTTCTAGAAAGCCTCTGTACAGACAGCACTGACTTGCCTTGCATACACTTTCAATCAGAAAGTTGGCCCTGCTAACCAAGCCCCTGGGTATATTATTTCACACAGGGTTTCCTAACCGTAAAACGTATACTAATTAAAATTTCATTTCAGGCTCGGCGCCTGTGGCTCAAGCAGCTAAGGCGCCAGCCACATACACCTGAGCTGGCAGGTTCGGATCCAGCCTGGGGCCCGCCAAACAACAATGACGGCTGCAACCAAAAAATAGCCAGGCGTTGTGGCAGGCGCCTGTAGTCCCAGCTACTTAGGAGGCAGAGGCAGGAGAATCGCTTGAGCCCAGGAACTAAAGGTTGCTGTGAACTGTGATGCCACGGCACTGTACCTAGGGCAACAGCTTGAGACTCTGTCTCAAAAATAAAATAAAATAAAGTAAAATAAAATAAAGTTTCATTTTCTCTGTGACCTTGTTTTGTTAGAAAGACGCTAAGTTCATATTTGAAATTAAGTTTTAAATTTCTTTCTTTTTTTTTTTAGAGACAGAGTCTCACTTTATCACCCTTGGAAGAGTGCCATGACATCACAGCTCACAGCAACCTCTAACTCCTGGGTGTAGGCGGTTCTCTTGCCTCAGCCTCCCGAGTAGCTGGGACTACAGGTGCCCGCCACAATGCCTGGCTATTTTTTTGTTGCAGTTTGGCCGGGGTTGGGTTTGAACCCACCACCCTTGGTATATGGGGCCAGCGCCCTACTCACTGAGCCACAGGCGCAGCCCCTAAATTTCTTTTTTTTTTTTTGAGACAGAGTCTCACTTTGTCGTCCTCAGCAGAGTGCTGTGACGTCACAGCTCACAGCAACCTCAAACTCTTGGGCTTAAACAATTCTCTAGCCTCAGCCTCCCAAGTAGCTGGGACTACAGGCGCCTGCCACAACACCTGGCTATTTTCTGGTTGTAGTTGTCATTGTTGTTTGGCAGGCCCAGGCTGGATTCGAACCTGCCAGCTCCAGTGTATGTGTCTGGCACCCTAGACGCTGAGCTACAGGCACTGAGCCTAAGTTTTACATTTCATTAGTACCATGCGCTAACCAATTGCGCCACTGGAGCACTCTTAGTTTTAAATTTCATCTACTATTTTACATCACTGGGAGGACTGCTACCAAAACAAAGCAAAAACAAAACAAAGGGGTGGTGCCTGTGGCTCAGTGGGTAGGGCGCATATGCCTTGGCCCTATATACCGAGGGTGTCGTGTTCAAACCTGGCCCCGGCCAAACTGCAACAAAAAATAGCTGGGCATTGTGGTGGGCACCTGTAGTCCCAGCTACTGGGAGGCTGAATCACCTAAGCCCAAGAGCTGGAGGTTGCTGTGAGCTGTGACGCCACAGTACTCTATGAAGGGCGACTGAGTAAAACTCTGTTTCTAAAAAAACAAAAAAAAAGACAAAAACCAGAAAATAACGGGTAAGGAGAATGTGGATAAACTGGAGCCCTTGTGTCCTGCCGGTGGGAACGTCACATGGGGTAGCTGCTGTGGAGAGCAGTGTGCTGGTTCCTCAAAAAATTAAACCTAAGGCTGGGAATGGTGGCTCACACCTGTAATCCTTGCATTCTGGGAGGCTGAGGGAGGAGGATCCCTTGAGCTCAAGAGTTGGAGTTCAAAGATCAGCCTGAGCAACCTCAAGACCCTGTTTCTGCTAAAAATCAAAAAACTAGCTAGTCTTTGTGGCAGATGCCTATAGTCCCAGCTACTCAGGAGGCTGAGGCATGAGGATGGCTTGAGCCCAGGAGTTTGAAGTTGCTGTGAATTAGGTTGATGCCATGGCTCAACTTCTGGGCTCAAGAGTGAGACTCTATCTCAATAAAAGAAAAATTAAACCTAGAACTTCCATTTCTTTTTTCTTTCTTTTTTCTTTTTGTTTTTTTTTTTTTGAGACAGCGTCTCACCCTCGGTAGAGTGTCATGATGTCACAGCTCACAACAACCTCAAACGCTTGGGCTTAAGTGATTCTCTTGCCTCAGCCTCCCAAGTAGCTGGGACTACCAGCACCCGCCACAATGCCCATATTTTTTTGTTGTTGTTGTAGTTGTCATTGTTATTTGGCAGGCCTGGGCTGGGCTCAAACCCGCCAGCCCCGGTGTATGTGGCCGGTGCCCTAACCGCTGAGCTACAGGCACCGAGTCTAGAATTTACATATGATCTGACAAGTTCCCACAGGAACTGGACACTGTATGCAGATGTCTGCATGCCACACTCGCAGCAACGCCGTGACACAGGCCAGTAAGTGGAGGCTGCCCCTGTCCACTGCCAGTGGCGTGGATAAAATGTGGTCCACCTGTACGTGGAACGTTATTTACTTCTGACACGCAAATCCTGTGCAGCTTCACTTTCTGAGGTCAGCGGGGGAGCTGATTCCACAGAGCCAAAAAGCAGGACAGCAGGTGCCGGGGAGGGGCTAGGACGTCAGTGTCTACTGGGGATGGCAGATTTGGAAAGAGAAGAGGTTCTGCAGATGAGAGTGGTGACAGCCACATGGCACTGTGAGCACACTTCGTGGCCAGGCCGCCCTTACCAGCTCCAGCCAGGCCTCTCCTAGGGCCTCCACCATGGGGCGGGACCTATGTGTGGCAGAGCACCAATTTTTGTGGCCACTCCCTCTAAATCCCAGGCACATCCCACAATGACTGTGACAAGGACTGTACACACACGCACACACATGCACCTCAGTGGTTACACCAGCACCAGCCAGGACCCAGCACCTTCCTGAGCAGAGGGTTGCAGTGTCGGCCACACACCAGGCCAGCCACACCACTGGGCTCCGTCCTCAGACGGGGACAGGGCTCCCCACATGCAGGCCTGGACCTTATTTGCTCTGTAGCAACCCTGAAGCACGCGGGCCCTGCTCCAGCCCATCCTTTGCAGTGGAGGAGTGAGCAGCAGATACAGGCCTGGCGGAAGGTACCCTCTGTGTGCCTGGCTGGGAAGCAGAGCCGTGCACAGCAGCCACAGAGGCCTGAGGGTCTGGTCCTTGAGACTTCAGTCCTGTCTGGGGAAGCTGGGCCCAGGCGGTGGGAATACGCAAATTCAGGGCACTTCGAGGGCTGGACCCAGACACTTGTGGCCAGCTGCCCAGCATCCCATAATAGAGACACAAGATCCCCATGGCACGGATGAGGAAACTGAGACTTAGAGGATCATCAAGGAGGGAAGCTGGGCCGCCCCCCATGCCCAGCCACGGTCACCCCCAATTGCCCTGCTGCTACCACATCTCTGGCCTGCTAAGGAATATGGGGGCCCGTCCCACAGATAGGACCAGGGTCCCCAACAGGTGCCCCCAGCTGGCCCAGGCAATGTCTGTGCTCATCATGCACACACCCTCTCACAGACCCTGGGGGCTACCAGGACCGTTTGGACTCTGGCTATAGCCACCTGCCAGCTCCCAGGGCTGCACCTTCAAACCACCAGCCCAGAAACCACCTGCACCTGGGCTGGGTCTCGCCTCCTGTTTCTCCCTGGCTATGGTCTCTGGGCTTAACATCTGGCCTTCCCATCTGCTGTCACAAGGCCCGCTGGGTTTGCTTACAGGGCCTGACACAGAGAGTGGGACCCACGGCCCAAACAACCTGTGCTACCCCCACCAGCCATTTGCATGAAGGATGAGGGCCAGGCGGCCAGCATCTGGCAGAACCCGGGCTCTCACCTGCACCTGCCCAGTCCAGACAGCCAGAAGCACTCTCAGAGCCCTGCACTGTGCTGGGTGGGAGGGGCAGGGCACAGTGCCCGGTCATTGTGGCCTGACGTGGCCCCACCAGGAGCGCAGGGCAGTCAGCACCGACGAGCCACACTCCAGAACACTCGGTCTGGTTTCCATGGTTTCCACACTCGCCTCAGCTGAGATGGGTCACGCGGCCTTTGCACACCTGAGGGACCCAACCCACCTTCCCCCCGCTCAGCCACCTCACTGGTGACATTAGGGCAGCTCTGGGTGCTCGAGGGGCTGAGGCTGGTATGTCCATGAGGAATTCTTGGCCCACAAAGGCATTTCTCTCTACGGTTGTCCAGAGCAGGAGCTCATGTTTTTGTTAAAACACCTATTCTTTAGTTTTTCTTTTCACTACATCTCACTGATGTGTCTCTGATGCTTGTGGCCTCGGACACAAGGCCATGACCTGTGACATGAGCAGGGCAAACCTGGACACAGCCCAGGGTCCAGATTCTACGCTGAACTCTGGGTTTTCCCTCCGGCAGGTGTGGAGGGACACAACCCACGCCTCAGTGCCACCCAGAGACACCTGCCACAAGCCCCCAGTGCCTGAGTACTTACAGTACCCACACCTGGTCCCGCCCTCGAAGATGAATCCGTTGGGCACAGCCCCGTAGCGCCGGAGATCAGACAGCTTCCACTGCCCCGTGACGGTCGGGGGGATGTCCCTGGCCAAGACGAGGACGTCATTGCAGAGGTGCAGGGTGGCTGGGCCGCTCTCCAGCTTGGTGCCTGGCGCCACTGTCACATGAAACCTGTGCACTGAGGGGCCGGGTGTGAGCCAGTGGGCATTGCAGAGGGCAGCGGCTATGGGGGCCCTGGGGAGCAGCTAGGGGCAGCAGCTGGGAGGACCCTGAGGGGCAGCTGGAAGCAGGAGCTGGGAGGACCCTGGGGGGCAGCTGGGGGCAGCAGCTGGGAGGACCCTGGGGGGCAGCTGGAGGCAGGAGCTGGGGTGGTGGGGGTGGCTGGGGGCAGCTGGCGGGCAGCTGTGGGGTGGTTGGAGGTGGCAGTAGAGGTTGTCTGGGGGCAACTAGGGTGCTAGGGGGTGGCTGCGGGTGGGGGGGGCCATTGTGGGGGGCAGCTATGACACAAGAGGAGATGATGCTCCCCACAGCACCCCTGTGGACCACAGCCTAGGGATGGTGATCTTGCCCAGTGAGGGCCACAGTTACCTTCTCTCTATCCTTCCAGGAACCACCTTTGAACAGGGCCAAGCACGTCTCAAAGGGGCCTGACGCTGGCTATGCACCCCCACCCCACCCCAGTTTGTTAACAAGGACAGAGGGGAGGCCCTGCACCCTGGGTGGCTGTGTAGTTCCATTTCACAGATGAGAAAAGTGAGGCCCAGGGAGGCCCAGCCTCCAGCCTGTTGGTATCACAGCCCCAGCCTGGCCACGGGGACACTCAGCAAACCCTGGGCCCTCTCTTGCCCATTCACTGTTCTCCCTGACTCCAAGACCACCCAGGGTAGCTGGGTACTGTCCGGGATCCCTGGCCCTGACACAATGTGGCCCTTTGCCCTAGAAGGCCCCTGAAAGGGTGGACCATGCCCTCCTCTTCCTTCTCTCTCCCTAGTTTGCCTCCAATCTCAGGAGGGGGTGTACACCCAGGGAGCCCAGCCTGTGAGCAGAGGGTGACACTGCCCCCTTCACCTCCAGCCACAGAGCCAGAGGGATGCTGGTCTCAATCCTGCTCCCAGCAGCAGCCTGGGGCACGTCCCTGGGGCAGCAGGGATTGGTCAGACCACACCATGATTTCTAGCAAGGTAAAGATGCCAGGTCAGTGCCCGGCTGGCTCTGTGTGGTGACACCTGCTCCAGCTGGATTATAAAAAGGGATCCGTGAGCCAGACTGGGCCAACAGGAATCTCAGCTGCAGAACTTTCTGGAAAGGCATGACTCTCTGTTCTGAAGGTACTTTCCCCTGTGCCTTCTGGCAACACAGTTCACACCACCCCTGGACCAAGCACCAGCTTCTGTCTCCAGGGGATGGAGGAGGAAGGACTGCTCCCTGAGCCCAAGCCATCAAGGCTAGGGATACATATTTTGTAATTCAAAGTCCATGAGGAGCAAAATATCAAGTCTTTAAAGATGGGGGGGTGGGAGTCAGGTTGCTGGGCTTCTGGTCAGGTGAGGGGAAGTGAAGTGCAGGGCCAGAGCCTGACTCTATTTAAAATTGATATTTTGGGCTCAGCACCCATAGCTCAGCGGCTAGGGCACCAGCCACATACACTGGAGCTGGTGGGTTCGAACCCAGCCCAGGCCTGCAAACAACAATGACAACTACAACCAAAAAATAAGCCGGGCGTTGGTGACATCTGTGGCTCAAAGGGGTAGGACGCTGGGCCTATATGCCACTGGTGGCGGGTTCAAACCCAGCCCTGGCCAAAAACTGCAAAAAAAAAAAAAAAGAAAGAAAGAAAAAAAAAAAAAAAAGAAAAACAAAATGTGGCATTATGGTCTTTCTGCTACTGACCCTGGCAGATGGGGCTGGGGGGGGAGCGGGGGGCTGCTTCCCTACACCCTGCCGTCCACTGCCAGGCGGCTGTGCAGCTCCCCCCTCTCAGCACCCTGGCTCTGGGCTCAGTGTCCGGTGTGGGAGGCAAAGGACAGGGCTCAGAAAGGCACCCCTATTAGGCACCACCTTGGGCCTGAGGCTAACTCTGGAGGTCCTAGGGGCTCCCTGGCCCTAAACTTCTACTAAGCACCCCTCACCCAACCTGAGTTTGGAGCTCAGTAAATGTTTGAAGATTCACTAATGTCCCCCCACATCCCTGGGGCCCCTATGGCCCTGAGGGAGGGAGCCCCTCACCTGGGACCCCTGCCCCGGTCACTTACCCTCGCCAAGTGCATAGCGGATCCGGGCGTCCCAGGCGCACATAGCCTCTCGGCTGTCAAAGCCCAGCATGACGGCTTGGGACAGGCAGATGATGGCCAGTGTGTGGGGCAGGCCCTCGTAGGGCAGGCCTGGCTCTAGGCCACAGATGTCCTCCAGGGTCAGGCTGCTGCGCTCCCGGAGGCCCTTGGTGCGCTCTGACTTGTCTTTGTAGGCCAGCATGAGCAGACAGTCTGCAGGGGCAAGCCTACGTCAGCGTGCAGGGCAGCCCTCCCACCAGCTCAGGCCTTGACCCCCAGCCCCGTCCCAAGGCTGTGGAATGGCTCCAAAGAGACGGAGGCTGGAGGCATGACCCCGAGCCAGCCACTCAAGCCCCCGTGTCTTCCTTTCCTCCTGTACAGGGTGGCTCGATGTCCTATCCTGCAGGGCCATAGGCCAGGAAAACAGAAGTGGCCCAGGACGCTCCATGCTGTGCCCACCTGACTCTGCCCCGAGACAACCCACCTGCCCCAGGCCTGGAGCCCACGCGGCCACACTAGGGGATGCGCATGGACACACATCTCCAAATGGTGCAGGGCAGCTCACCTCTCCAAGAGGACAGGCAGGGTGACACACGGAGAGTCCTGGCCCTCCCGTGTGGGTCCAGGACTAACAAACAGGTGTCCTCTCTTCCCGAGGCCCCACAGCAGGGCCAGGATGACCAGTCTTTGGTGAGAGTGCAGGTGTGGGGACTAACACAGACAGCTACACGTGTTCACGTGTGAGTCAGCCCCAGATCCTGCAGGAAGCTCCAGAAACCAAGTCCCTTGCGCAGTGCAGGGAGGACGGGGGAGAGTGCCTGGGGAGGGCTGCAGGACATGCTGCTCCTCAGACCACCCAGCAAGCCCAAGTGAGAACCCAATCCCAGAAGAACTTGACTCAGACACTGATTTTCCTTGTGGGATCAGAACAGAGTTAGGCAAGCCCACCACACAGGACCACGGAGTCACAGCCCAAGGGAACCAGGGGACCTGCATGCCATCGGGCCAGCCTGTGGCAGCTTCCTTCCTGATGGAACAGCAGTTTTAGGCCACAGGTCTCTGTCTGGACTATTTTGTGCTGCTGCCCTCGTGAACCCATGGGCGCATTTAGTGCTAGTAAAGCTTTATTCACACAGAAGGCCTGTGGGTGGGGCTCTGGGGCTGTCACTGCCTATTTGAGAATCTCTAGTGTCTGAAAGGTTTATAACTAGCTAAGGCTTTCAACTTGAGAGAAGAAAAACCCAGAACCCACAGAAATGCATCTGCCCATCTAAGGGTTCCCAGCACAATCTCTCCCAAGAATAGCTGGGAAGAGGCTATCAGCATAGACGACTCTTTCCGGAAGCTCCAAAGCAGGAAGCAAAAGGCCTGGCCCAGAGAGGTCAAACAGGTCAGCATAACTGGAATTCATTGTAATGAAAGGGTCTCCCCAAAAATGTCACCTGAGTACCTAAGAAGTGAAAACATGAGACTGGCCTGAGAATGGGAAGTTTCCGCAGGGCTGGGCAGCCACCGCGGGCAGCCTCGCCTGAGAACAGCCTTCTGCCACCCCAGACTCTGCCTTGCACCTGGGTCCTCAGCCCTCTGTGGCTGAGACGTGCCACGGGATGGCTGCAGGGGCAGGCCTGGGCCACCTCTGCCTCTGGGGACCACATCCACATGGAAAGCAACAGAAATATCCACTGAGGATGATCACATGCCATGTGGCCCCAGCCACACTGAGGCTCCTCCCACGGGGTGAGGCCTGGAGGGAAGCTCTGCCCTGCCCTTCCAGCTGGAGGGGCCCCTGGAGCTCTTGGCTTCAGGTTCCTCATCTGTGCCATGGGGACAATCGAAACACCAGGTGTGGTGAAGCTGTGAAGACTACACAGGAAGGCACATGGAGACCCTACACGTCACACGTCTGCCATGCACCTGCTGGTGCTGCTGCCCTGGCTCCCCTGGATCCCACCGCACAGAGGGGATGGGGCTCTGCAGGACCCGCCCATGGTGCTCTGCGAGGGGCACACACCTCCCAACCTTTCCCCTCTTGGGCTTCAGCTTTCGTACTCCCTGGTGGGCTGATCACCCAGGACCCCACACAGAGACCTTCCCTTCCTGTGGACTAGCTCCCTGGTGTGGTGCCTCTGCCACCAACCAGCCCCAGCTGCTTCCCCTGAAGCTGATCGTGTGGGTCTCAGTTCTGCCCTGGGCACCACTGTCTCTCCCCAAGTGTCACCATAGGGCCGGGTAACCCCATCTCTCTTCTGACTCGCAAAAGGCCTTCAGACACATCCACTCCTCCCCTGGACCAGATGCTGGCTCCTGGTCCTGCCCCCTGCTCAGATGCTCTCCAGTCTTCCAGAAAGGGCCCCCACCCCCTTCTTGGGGGCAGTTTCTATGCAGCTGTCTGTCCCTGAGAGAACTTGGGAAGAGCACAGCTGTGCTAACTCCTCGATCTCAGACCTCTGACCTCCAGAACTGAAGGGATTTATTTCTGTTGTTCGAAGTCCCCAGTGTGGGTGCTCATTCCCACCTCCCGCCTGGCAGCCTCCCCTGCCCCCTTGCCCTTCTCCTTCTCTGCAACACCCTGGTGATACATCGGCCCTGTGTTGCACTTTATACTTTATTTTATTTTAATTTTTGAGACAGTCTCACTCCGCCACCCTGGGTAGGGTGCTGTGGCATCTTCATGGCTCATAGTAACCTCAAACTCCTGGGCTCAAGCCATACTCCTGCCTCAGCCTTCCAAGCAGCTGAGACTACAGGCTCCCACCACAACGCCCAGCTAATTTTTGTATTTTTAGTAGAGACAGGGTCTTGCTCTTGCTCAGGTTGGTCTCTGAACTCCTGAGCTTAAGTGATCCACCTGCCTCAGCCTCCCAGAGTGTAGAATTACAGGTATGAGTCACCTCGCCTGGCATTAGCCCTATTTTTAAAGCCCATTGGGCCAAGCAGAGCTATCTTGGAAACAGGCAGAGGGGTGAGACCTCCAAGTGGGGCCTGAGACCCTGCAGAGTCAGGAGCAGTGGCACAGAGCCTGGGGACCCAGAGAGAAGGCTGCAGGAGCCAGCACCCACTACCTGGCTGCCCCTTGCCAGGGTCCTAGTCACTTGAGGGGGTCTTCTGCCCAGCAACTGAGGAGGCACTGTGCATGCTGGGTCACCTCCAAGAACGGGGAACTGCTGGGCCTCTGGTGGGGAGACCTTGCCTCCACAGGTGGGAGATGGAGTCACTACAGGGACCTCGGGGGCGGGGTCCTTGCAGGCAGAAAGTGCCATGAGATGCAATCCAGGCAGGGAGGCTGATATGTGCACGCCAGCTCTTGAGGACACTCGCACTCACAGTCACTGCTAGGGCTGAGGGCATACCCCAGATTCACAGGGGGAAGCCCTCACCCTCAAAGTGATGGTATTAGGAGGTGGGGCCTCTGGGAGGTGACTGTGTCATGGGGGTGGCGTCTCACAAATGGGCATCCTGCCTTTATAAAAGAGGCCCTAGAGGGCCTCCTGCCTGGCCACTAGGTGAGGACACAGCATGAGGCACCAACTGTGAACCAAGGAGTGGGGGCCCCACCTTGGCCGCTGTGTGAAGTATGGACCTGGGCAGCAGCCTCAGAGATGCTGCAGCTGTCCAGGGGGGTGCATGATGCCTGAGGCTGGCTGGATGGAGGAAAGGCTACAGCTGTGGTCTCCAGCCTTTCTGCCTTGGTGACCTAGCCCAGATGGCACTAGACACCTGCCCTGGGCCAGCCCTCCCCGCGGGGGGCCACGGGACTGCTTGGTGGGTAAGATATGGGCTGGGGGAAGCAGAGAATTTGACTCCTCAGATTCGGGTGGGAGGTGGGATGGCTGGGGAGGAGACTCTGAGGTGGGGGCTAAGATGGGGTGTCTCTGGGACATATGAGGCTGAGAAGCCCATTAGACTGGGCACCACGATGCACGCAGGCAGCTGGACACAGGCGCCTGGAGATGTAAAAATAACTGTGGAGTCATGAGCACACAGAAGGCCTTAGAGCCAGGGCACAGCACGCCGGGGCTGCGGGAGGGAGACGCAGTGCCCTGGGCTTCCTGTGGGGATGAGGAGGAGGGATGCTGTGAAAGATGGAACAGAGGTCCAGGGAAGCCAGAGGCTGGGGAGGTGGAGGAAGAGTCCACACCTGAGGGAGGCCAGAGCAGTGGCCTTGGGCTTAGTCCTTGGAGGTGGCAGTGACCTTGAGGCCATGCTCTGAGCAGAGCAACACAGCCAGAGCCTGAAGAGATCCTGCTTAGGGTGTAGCAGCTTGGGGACTGGCCCAAGCAGCCAGCAGGGCCACTGGTGCCTCCTCAGCCAGGACCAAGTGCACAGCCCAGAAAGGAGACGCGTTTAGAGTGCACCACCTGCCCGACACAGATGGTGGGTGGGGGAGACAGGTGATCCTGCCTGCACACACCAACACCACATACAGACACCAAAGGGAGGGCAAAGCTTGGGGCGTGTAGGGCTGGGGTTCTGGCTCCCTGCCCACCTCTATGTCCACCTTCCTGAGGGTCCTGAGAGCAGGCCAGGCAGGGGCCGCTACCAAAGTCCAGTTGAGGACGAGGATGCTTCAAGAGAAGCAATAATCTCAGGCCCACAGCTCACAGGAACAGAGCAGAGTTGGCCCCAGGTGCTCAGATTCCCTGTCCTGACAGAGGCTGCGGGAAGCTTGGCCCTATTCTGTGACATTTCCACTGAAGAGGACTGCCTGCCATTGGCACCTTGACTGAAACCAGAGTGGAGACGGCAGCCCCATTCCCAGCCCCAATAACCCACAGCCAGGAGATGCCAATTCAGCAAGGGGTTGGTCTGGCCACCACCTCCTGCAACCCACATCTCCGGCAATTCATCCCATGTTAGCAGGGCTGTTGACCGTGCAGGTCAGCAGCCCCTGGGCACAGCACAGGCTACAAGAGCAGCTCCAGGGCTGGCTCACAGGCACGAGGCTCCCAGGTCTGTGTGCAAAGTCTGTGCCATTGCTGTGAGCATGTGACCGGGCACCCCCACAGTCAGGGCTCAATGCCCCCAGGACCTCAGCAGAGGAGGCAAGAGCAGAAGTTGGGGTGGGCACTAAGCTAATTGTCCCCATCAACCTGAGCAGGCACTGACCCTCCAGCGGCCACAGGGGGCAGGAGACCTGGGCTCTGACCCAACCATCTCATGTCTTTGGGCCAGACCCATCGAGTGTCTGGGCCTCCCCTTCCCTGTTGGCTCTGACACCCCAGCGCTTCCTCCAGCCAGCCATTCCTGCAGCTCTGGCTGTTCCCTGACAGTCTCTGAGAACCCGGAGGGTGGGCCACACCCTCTTCAGGGGTCCAGAGCAATCCCCTCCCCCTGACTGGAGCCTTGGCACCCAGGAGAGAGAGTGGCTAAGACCAGGGCGAGCTTGTCTGGTCACCAGCAAGGAGCCCAGGCTAGGACAGGGCCCAGACTGTCCTCTGGCAAGAGGACTCAGACACGAATTCTCCAGTCAGGACAGAGGTTGAAACCCCAAGGAACACAATCTCACTAAAATCCCACACCGAGACAGAGGACCCAGACTTTACTGGCCAGGCTGGGCACTGTGACCCAGGAGGCTTTGCTCTCCACTCCAAGCTTTCCCATCTTCTTCAGGAGCACGGTCACCTGTTAAGGAAGGTCCAGCGCTCTGTATGTGCGCGGCATGGAAGATGTCCTTCCCCTGCTCACTGAACTCTGCTGAGCGGAGTTAAATGCCAGGGCTTGGGGGCGGCACACAGGAGGAAGCACGCCCGTGCTCACCCACCCCAACCTCCCACTGTAAAGAGTAAAGATCCTGGATTTCTCACCACAAGAAAGCAGGGGCAGCCCTTCCTCCCTCCTGCACACCAGGCTGGGAGGCCCTAAAGAGCACTCTAAAATCCCCTTCACTCAGGAAGGCAGGACCTGTGCCCACCCCTAGCCCATCCACAGGAAAGGTGATTCCAGGCACTGGGTGAGCTGCAGCCGGGGTGAAGGGGCCTCCACTGGGTTGACCCAGGAGGGGGTTTGGAGGGTGGGAGAAGCCAGTCAGGCCTCTGGTCAGGACAAAGTAGGGGCGTGGGGTTGAGATGCTACTCCGGCCCAACCTGCTCATCTGACTGGCCTCTGAGCCCACTGGATTCAGTCAGCGGGCTGCTAAAGTGAGCAGGACAAAACATGGGTGTCCAAAGCATTGGGTCCCAGGACGGTGGTTACAGAGCTCAGAATGGATGCAGGGGCACCACCCAGCCAGACCTCAAACCCACCCTAGAGCCCCCTTTAGGAGAAGGTTCTGTCTCCCCAGACCTCTCGGGTCCCGATTCTGCTGCAAACCCAACCACTCTGCCCCCGGGGCCCTTTGCCTTCTCAGCTGCCCAGTACACACAGTGGACACAGGAGATGCCAGGTGGCCACCTGCTTCCCTCACAGACTCACGGGTTCCCTGGTGTGGAAGGCCCATGACAAGTCCCACAGAGCAGGAGGACCGTCCCTCTGCCATGGGCCCCGCTGCCTCTCAGGAACCACTCTCTGGTGACAAGAGACATGACCACAGCCCGATGCCCCTGCCCCAGTGTCTGGCCTGGACCTGAGCCCCCGCGGAGCAGCACCCACCTGCCTCCAGCTGCTCTGACCCAAGCCTCTGCCCTCTCCCCTCCCTCAGCCACGACCCACCTCCTGTATTGGGACCCTGCTGGCTCTGGACAGCACTGCCAGTGCCAGGCACAGGGTCTGGACATGAGCAACTGACTGAGCGGAGAGACGCCCAGGCCCTGGGGGCATTGAGCCCCACGAGGAAGTGACTTTGTCCAAATGG
The DNA here is from genome assembly GCA_963574355.1 of Loris lydekkerianus. Classification (NCBI taxonomy): domain Eukaryota; kingdom Metazoa; phylum Chordata; class Mammalia; order Primates; family Lorisidae; genus Loris; species Loris lydekkerianus. The sequence continues at coordinate 28,051 of CAUYPK010105094.1, forward strand.
CACAGCAGAAGTGTCAGAAAAGGTGCCCCCCTGCCCCCCACACTCCCATGAGAGCAGACACAGCACCAGCGTCCTGGAGGACACCCAGCCAGTCCTGCAGCCTGAGGCAGTGGCGCCATCAGGCACATCCCCACAGGCCCTGCAGCTCCAGGCACCTGTTCTCAAGCAGCTGCAGGCACAGCCCTCCCACCGCCCAAGCGGCCCTGGCTGCCCGACTCCAGGCTCCTCCGCTGGCCGGTCTAGGGGGGCTGTCTCCCCCAGAAAGTGTGGCTGTCCCCCCCAGAAAGTGTGGCTGTCCCCTCTCCCTTCTGCAGAAGCCACCCTCCGCTTCTGCCTGGCAGCCCAGTCTCCGCCCTGCCTTGGTGGGGATGGGGCTGGAGGGAGGAGGAGGCCGTCAGCCACTGGCGCAGTGCTGGGCCCCTGGCCGCCCTGGTCGCTACCTCTCCAGCCAGAAAGCCCGTGGGCAGTCTGAGGGCCCCGCTCTGGAGTTTCGGGCTATGGGCTATTTCAGGCGCTGGCGGCGCTCGCCCGCCGGGTGGCCCAGGGTCGCGCAGGGTCCGCCCGCTCGTGCCCCCGTCGCCGTCCGCTCACCTGCCACCGGCGACGGCTTGCGCAACACCAGCCACCTACTCTTCCACTGCGGGGACAGAAGACAGCCGTGAGCCGCCGCCCGCGCCCGCGCCCGCCCCGCGCCCGCGCCGCGCCCCGACCTTCTTGCCGTCCCGCAGCTTGACCTGGCCCTCCACCAGCGCCGGCTCGGTCATCTTCTGTCATGGTTCCCGCCGCCCCGGGCGCCCGAGCCCAGGGTCACTTTCAAAATAGCTCCGGAGGCTTGGGCCAGCCAGTAGGGCGGGCGGGGCGGGGCGGGGCGCCAGGGCTCTCCAGCCTCTCCGGCCTGGTGGGGCATCACGTGGCCGCTCCCCTCCCCCGGGCCCAGGCCGTGGCCACCTGAGACCGCCCACCCTCCGGAGCCGGGTGCAGACCAGGCCTGTGTGCGTTGGACTGGGGCCCCTTCGCTCTCAGATGTCCAGAGCCATCCCCCTTCCTGCGCATAGGGTCCTCAACTTTAAAGTTGATCTTCAGCCAACTGGTTTTATTCTCCCACCACCTCCATGGTGTCGCCAGACACCCATGACAACAGGCCGACCCCTGGCAGCTCTGGCCTAGGACGCTGTGAGTCATCAGGCCTCCTTGTGGTACACCTGGGGGACCTGCAGGGTCTGCACTGGTGACCTGCCCACTCATGTTTTTATTAACCCCTGGAGCTCCTGGCTCTACGGATCCAGTACAAGCGGCTCCTTTGTGGACGACTCAGTGCCCTGGTCTTTCCACCCCCAGCTAAGAGCTGGCGGGCAGCTGGCCGGGCACAGATGGACGCAGAGGGCAGTGCTGCCCTGTAGAGGTCCCACCAGGCAGCCCATCCCAGGGGCCGGGCTCTCTGAGTTTGACTCTGTGGCTCCAGTCCAGCTGCCTTCACGGTCTGGCCTGGGCTTGAGAGGCCAGCCCCAGGTCTGTCTGAAGACCTTCTCTTCAGGGGCCCTGGTGGTTTATGCTTTGGGTGTCAGCACCTCCCCAGTAAGAGGTTTCCAACACCCAGGACTTCATGAGCCACTCCGGAGATGAGGGATTGCGTGTGGGGGAATGAACCCAATAAAACAGGCTCCCAGGCAAGCTGTGAGCTCCTCCCACATGCCCTGGCCAAGGCCCATCCCACGGTGGTGGAGGGCAAGATGAGGCTTATGGATCAGAATTGAGTGAGTCTTCACTTCATTCCATGCAGTCCCCTAGTTAGGTACCTCCTGTCTTCTTCAGAGGGTACAGAAGCCCAGAGCAGCATGGGGCCCAGTGGCCAGGACTGAACCACATTGCTGCCCCCTCCTGGACAGGGCTCAGACAGTGAGAGTTCCAGATGTCCCTCCCCACTGCCCTGGGGATCTGCAAGGTCTCAGATGGACCTGAGGGTTGATTTTGATGCTGCAGTGACATCTTGCCAAGGCCTAACGCAGGAGCCGGACACCACCCTAGGAAGTAGCTCTGTGGGTGTCCCTGCCATCCCACTGTCACCTGTGCAGCCACCGGCCTCCTCCCACAGAACAGTTGCTGGGCCACAGAGCCCCATTCATGCTGCCCAGGCCCCCAAGGGGCTGGCCCAGGACAGCCGGTGTGGAGGCGGTGGCAGTCAGGAGCTGTATCCACCGACACATCCACCACCCTAGGCGCCCGGCACTTGTTCATCTGGCAGGGAAGGGCAGAGCCCCGCTGCATTCCTGAGTGCTGGCCCTAACCCAGGCTCCTGCCCGCCTGCCCACTGCACCTGCTCCCACCAAGGCCCAGAAAATGTGGCAGCCGCTAGAACAGACAGCTCCTCCCCCCACTCCACGTGGCTCCAGAGGGCCGCTCTGCAGGTGCCAGGGCTGCTGAAAGGTGGGGACAGCTTCCTGCCGGGGGGAGGAGGTAACCTGGCTCCTACTCCCAGACTGGCCAAGAACCCTATGACCCTGAGGTGGTGCCTACTGCCATGAGTGCCTCAGTTTCCTCAGCTGTTACAGTCCCATGGAGCATTACAACTACTGGACAGAGGGAGGCTGAACCCCTGAGTCCCCATGGGGAGGGCACCAGTAATACCCAACCTGCACAAGACTGTGAAGCACACGGGACATCAAACAGAATGAAATCGGAGAAGAAACCCACGTTTGCATGAAGTGCAACGACAGCCCAGCACACCCGAGTCGGAAACATTGTAAGGCCACCTGAGAAAAAATTATTGCAAAAGAACACTTAGGTGTCAGTCTGATTTCCCAACAGTAGCAATGCAAGCCAGAGACAGCTCTTACAGAAATCAACAAAACGGTTCTTACCGAGAGACACAGGAGAGTGAATGATAAGAGAACAGGTACCATGAGCTGCTTCTTGGGAATAAATATAAGAAACCAGGCCGACTAATTCATAAAAGTATAACTTCCTATACTCAAGGAAGGCCAGCTCAAGAAGAAACAAAATTCCAAACTAGAATTCAGGACATTGAACCAATACTTACATACATCCTATTAGTATAGTAAACACCAGGATAGGGAATTTTATTGGCGAATTTCATCAAACTTCATAGCTGTGGAGGCCCCACGTTCATGAGGACGGCGTTGGGGCACTGGCACCAGCATCTGCCCCAGTTGCTGCCTGGGGCTATGACCACCTAGTGTCAGGGGAAGGGGTCTTCAGCGGTGTTGAGTCTTAGGGCTCTGAGGCCCACACAGCCATTGGGACAGTGGGGAGAAGGGCCTCCCAGTGCCTGTCTTGTTCTCTGCTCAGAACTCAGCTCTGCCTCGGGCTGTGGACACCCAGCCCCACTGCGACAATCCTGTTCCCTGCATTTCAGCCTCCTTTGCAGCCAGGTGTGGCCCTGTGACCTCTGTCAGGGAGCTGAGACCCACAGGTCCATGTCAGCCGGCAGCCGAACTCCCTGCCACAAGTTTACGCAGCACAAGTCAGGTTTCCCAACCCTGTCCTGAGCAGCAGTGACCGAGGGTGAGATGTCTACAGAGCCTATATCCTCCTGTGCTGCAAGGAGGGGATCCCATGGGGCCAGGCCTCCAGGAAGGCCTTCTGGTCACAGAGCATGGAGGGGAGGAGGGGCGGCATAAGAGGGGGGCCTGCAGTCCTCGAGATGCCAGCCCTCAGCCCTGACTGCCCAATCCAGCCTCTGGCCCTACCTCCTCCCATCCATTCAAAAGAGCCAGGGCGGGGGGATAGTCAGCACCAGCAGCAACCCACTAACTGCCTGTGGACACCCCTTCCCTGGCAGAGGCAGCCTCCAGTCCCCTTTTTCTGGAAGGCAAAGTGCAGGGAGAACTGCTGGTCACAGGCTATCATCTTGAAAGCCAAATACAGCCGCAGGCCATATGGCCTGTTTTTATTGAGCTGTGATATTCTGCACACCCCTTGGCTCGGACCACTGTCCAGGACCTGGTGGCCTGTACTTGGGTTCCATTTCCTGGCCTGGGACAACCCAGGTGCCTGGACTCTCGCCACATACCTGCTAGTGGCAGGCCTAGGAGGGGATGTGGGTTGGACACTGCTTGGGCCCTGGGGACTCCCTGGGCTATGGGTGTGAGTCCAGCCCTCCCTGTGAGGTGACAGGTTACCATCTCCACAGAGGAGCTGTGCTGGGTCCAGGTCCCTGTCAAGGCCATGGCCTGGAAGGAAGGCCAGGCAGAGGCAGGGCCTGGACGCGTGGGCTGGGTCCTCCAAACATCTTTATTGTCAGCGGGGCCAGGATGGGGAGCAGAGAGGGTGCCCCTCTGGGCGCTCAGGAGGGGGCCGTAGGCCGCCGGGGAGGCGGCATCCGGTCGTTGAGCCAGTCCACATAGTTGGCCACTCGGGTGTAGACGCCAGGCTTGTTGAGCCGCCCGCAGCCATCACCCCAGCTGACGATGCCGTACAGGTAAGCCACACCATCCTTCTCGCAGGCCAGGGGCCCCCCAGAGTCCCCCTGGGGCAGAGACACTGGTTAGAGCCACCTGCCAGCAGCCAGGGGCCTGGCTCAGGGATGCCCCAAAGCAGCTCCACTGCCAGCTCCCACCCCAGACTCCTCTCCCCAACCCCAGAAGTAATCCCTATGGGGCGAAGAGCTCTGTAGAGTCTCAGATGCTCCCTGGAACACACAGAGCCCTCAAGATAGATTGACAGGTTGGGGGACAGATGCAAAGGTGTCCTGAGTAAGGGAGCTGGCCCACTTTCCCAAACTTTTTTTTTTGTTCTTGAGACACAGCCTCAAGCTGTCGCCCTCAGTAGAGTGCATCACAGTTCACAGCAACCTCCAACTCCTGGGCTCAAGTGATGCTCTTGCCTCAGCCTCCCAAGTAGCTGGGACAGGTGTCTGCCACAACACCCGGCTATTTTTTGGTTGCAGCCGTCATTGTTGTTTTGGTGGGCTCAGGCTGGATTCGAACCGGCCAGCTCAGGTGTACTTGGCTGGCACCTTAGCTGCTTGAGCTATAGGTGCCGAGTCCACTTTCCCAAACTTTATCAGACAAAGACATCTCATTTCTGGGCTGCAAGCGTGTCTGACCACGTTGCTCCCTTTCTGAAGCCCTTAGGGCTCCCGGCATGCCCCATGACCAGCAGAACCCGCCTGTCCCCCAGAAGGCAACTCAGAAATGCCTTCCTCACCACCCGGACATCTCCTATGCAACCCTCAGGACAAGCACAAATACCCCTCCTCCATGAAGCGCTTAGGAGGTCCCCCACAGCTCCTTGTTCTGCTGAGCTGTGTGGCCTTGGAAGAGTGATTTGACTGTCTTTGGCTCACTTTCCCCACCTCTTAAATGGGGCAGGAAATAGCTATAGTCAGCAGCTGCAACAGGATCAGGCAAGTGGGGCGCTTAATGACCATTACTTGTTGGGGTTAATCAACTGACTGAGAGAACTCTGGGAAAGAGGTTTGGCCTTTGGTGCCTGGGGTCACATGGAGACCCCTGACCCCTGGCTGGACAGTTGGGACATATCTGGGTTCTGCGTGACCCTGGGCCTCAGTCTCCCTACCTATGTAAGGAGGAGTTTTCTCTGCCCTGCTAAGAGGAGCAGGGCACTGGATGGCCTCCAGAAGTAGTGAGCACCTGTCCTGGTGTGCTGGCCACTGAATCAGCAGGCAAGCTCTCTGCCCAGGGAGAGAGCAGGGTGGCCTGGCTGGTCTCTGCCATGTTGAGGCCTAGTCTGGCTCTGGGCTAGCAGTTCTGAGACTCAGTCCAGCTGAGCCCCACCTGGTCCTGGGCAGGGCTGGTCTGAGACTCACTCCGGCTGAGACCCCCACCCCACCCCCCCGCCCTGGTCCTAGGCAGGGCTGGGCCTGCTCACCTCCAGCTGAGCCCCACCTGGCCCTGCTCACCTGGCAGGCATCGGACTTGCAGTCAAAGTAACCTGCACAGAGCATGTTGGGGCTGATGTCCGCGCCGTACACTTCGGGGCTGCTGCACTTGTGGTCAGCAACGAGGGGGACCAGTGCCTCCCGCAGGGAGCTGGAATAGCTGCTCACATCTGGGGACAAGGCCCAGTCAGGGTAGGCACAGCCTGGGCAGTCTACTTTTCCCCGGGCATGGCACTAGCCAGCCCCACTCACTCTCATCCATGTGGCCCCAGCCTGCGATCTGGCACTTGTGTCCAGTGGGGAAGGTGCTGCCAGGCTCAGGCAGGCAGATGGGCTGGATGAATTGGGAGCGGACGGCACAGCGGTCCCCCTTCTTCTTCAGCCGGATCAGGACTGCACAAGAGCAAGGTCAGAGGTCAGCCTGGGGCATGAGGGCTGAGAGAGAAGGCTGTCGGGGGCCCATGATGGATAGAGAGGGACCAAGGAGTCCCACAGGTGCAGCCTACTGGGCAGAGGGGTGGATGGCCAGGGAGACCAGGAGAGGTGGGCCCCTTGCTGTCCTGCTCTGAAGCCTGGGCACACCTCCCCACCCTGGCCCTGCTGTATCCTTGTGCTCACCGAGGTCATGGTCACTGGGGTTGAACACTGAGTACAGGGGGTATGGGATGTACTTCTCAATGCCAAACGTCTGCGTCACATCCGTTGTGCGGTTGAAGAAATGCTGGCCTAGCACCACCAGGACGCTTTCCTTTGGGGGGCTGTGCAAGGGAGGCTGGTGGCCACACGGACTTGGCTCTCCTTTGGCCACTGAGGTCATCTCTCCCCCACCCCTGGCCCAGGCACCCACTGGCCTGTGGCCGAGTGTCGCAGAGGTGACTAGAAGGCCTGAACAGGTAGCCTCCGTGGGCTGTGGTTGACAGCAGGAAGCTGGGCATCAGGAGGAGTGAGGGCCATGGCTACCCATAATTCACAGGGCATGCGGGCGCTAACGCGTCTGCTGTCTCTACCTACATCGATACCTCGTGGGGGCCTCATGCCAGGCCAGACAAGGGTCTGCCTTGAGACTGCCCCCAAGTGTGTGGAGACCCAGCCCTGCCTGGGCCAACCCCCAGCTCTTGTCTGGCCCCTGGAGTCCTCAGATACAGCCTCTCAGTCTCTAATCTGAGTTGCATTCTCTCCACCTGGTGAGTGGAGGGTCACCCCTACCCACCTCAGCCCTCCTGCCTGTGCCCCATGCTAGCCTCTTAGCCCCCACCCTGCTCATTCCATGCTGAGGAGGACCCAGGGTCCCATTTCAGGGGCCCGTGAGGAGCCAGGTCCCCAGTGAACAGTGCAGGGCAGGCTGTGGCCTTGCACGCTGTAGCCTTTGGGGGAGGGGGGAGAGTGATTGATAGGGGCACTGGCTGCCCCTGCCCTCCCCTTCCCTTATCTCTAGGGTGCCCCCATCTGGCCAGAGCCTTCCAGGCAGGGAACCGACCCCTCCCTCTCACTATGGAAGGGCTAGAAAGGACTGTCCTGCAATTAATGTCAGTCTTAAAGTCACTGAGCTGCCCATCTCTCTGGGTATGGATGTGGGTGGGGTTCACACCTCAAGCTGCCAGCCTCAAGGCCGTCCCTACTGCGGGGAGCCAGCTGAGTGGGCTGGGCCTAGGTTTCCCTGGCTGTGTTGAGACTCCAGGACTCCTATACATTGTCACTGCGCCACCTGGATCCCTGTCAGGATGGACAACCTGGGACACCAGGGCAGGATAGGCGATGGGGTCCTAGCCAGGTCTTGCAACCATCCACTGTCCTGTACCCGGGCAACCATCCACTGTCCTGTACCCTGCACGCCCCGCAACTGAGCCGGGCCTTGGGAAGAGAGGGGTCTGCGTGGAGGGCAGGCCCACACCCACTTCCCCTTCTCTCCACGTGCGCCCAGTCCCTCCGCAGGCCTCAAAGAAACAGGGGCTCCCTAGACTGCACCCAGTAAAGGAGGACTCAGGGTCGCAGTATCCACCCTCAGAAGGGCTGAGGGTGGGGCTTAAGTGGGCACCCGGGCAAGGCAGGTGGGCAAGAACAGATGTGTCAAGGGAAAGACTGACGGTGGGTCCTGGACGCTCGGGTGGCTGGGCTGACGGGAGCGCACCTGCTGGAGAAGCAGTGGGCGGCAGACACCACCCAGCAGGTGTGGATGAGACTCCCCGTGCAGAAGCTGTCGCCAATGTAGATGGCGGCCAGCCAGGGGTGGGAGCCGGGCAGTGAGGACGAGCCGCCGATGATGCGTGGCCGCAGGAAAGTCCTCTTCTTGTGCCTCTTGCCGCAGGTCCGGCGTCCAGCAGGGGCCGGCTCAGGCAGGGCCACCAGGACCTCGGGGAGCCTCGGCTGGATTCTGGCCAGGGGTTCTGGGAGCAGAGGCTCTGTCACCCCCCCGAGCTCACGCCCCAGCCCTCAGAGAACGTGCTAGCTGGGCCCACTGTCCATCCTCCTCAGGGTCTCAGGGCTTTGGCCGCCTTCCCCCCTGTCCTAGGCAGCTCTTCAGAAGAGGGTGCAGGGTCGGGCCCAGCTCTGCCCCCAGGGGCACATGGCCCACTCTCTGAGCCTCTGTTTTGTCATCTGTAGGATTTGGGAACTGTACCCAATCATGGCTTTGTGAGAATCAGCGTAGCCAGAGTGTTCCTGTCCCTGTAGCAGCTGGGGACTCTGCCAGCCATGCACAGGGTGGTCAGAGACCTCTGTAAGAGAGTCTTGGGACATGGGGGCCACAGCACAAGCCGCTTTCTAGGGAGCTGCCACCCCAGGGGTCAGCAGGGCATCTGCACATCGTCAACCCTCCACCCTACCTCCCCTCTCTGGGGGCCTTTGGGCACCACTGGCCAGGGAGGCGGGCACAGCGCAGGCTGTCTCTTGGTGACTAGCCCACTGCGGCAAGCAATTTACCCTGGCCCTGGGCACTAACCCGTCATGTGACTCTGGCCCAGCTTGGTCCTGTGAGCCTCAGTTGCCCCAACTCTCAGATGGGGTAGTGCCCAGGTGTGGGGTGTGGAAGGAGGACTACAAGGAACCTGCTATGACCTCCGTGGGGCCCGAACCAGAGCTCCCCACTGACAGGAGTGCGCACCACAGGCCGCCAAGCTGCAGTACTCCCAGGACAGCGCATTGTCCTTCACCACGTAGCACCAGGGCTTCTCGTCCTTGTCCGGGTTCCTGGAGAGTGCGAGAGGGATGGGGGAGTAGGGGGGTCACACTGCCCCTCAGAGAGGGGTGGGGGAGTCACACTGCCCCGCGGGGACCACACGGCCCTTAAGAGAGGTGTGGGGGGGTCACACTACCCCAGGGGGGAATGAGTGTGTCACGTTGCCTCTTGGAGAGAACACTGGGGCAGTGGAGATGGGGGCCACCAGGACACCAAGTAGGGGCTCACTGCATACCCTTGTCCACCTGTAGTCACCACCCTCCAGTGGGCAGCCTCCCAGGGCTGGCCCCTACAGTGTCCCATAGCTTCAGGGAAAGCCCCTCAGAAGGACAGCCCCTACTGTCCTGTATGAGGTGGCCCAGAGTGACTTCAGGTGCTGACCGGCAAAAGGCGTGGGGGCCCAGGCCGAGCAGGGCCGCAGTGCCCACTGAGTCCACGTGTAGCTCCTGGTAGAGCAGGTCGGAGTTCCAGGCCAGGCAGCCGAGGCCTGAGGCTGAGGTGGCAGCCACACCACGGTACTCGGTGCCATTCCCCAAGAAGCAGCGCTCAGTGGGCACTGCGGGTGCACAGAGGGCAGTGAGGCCAGCCCTTGGCAGAGTCCACCCGACACACCAGGGCACTCGGCCACTACCACCGCACTCACCAATGCTGCAGAGCCGCCCGGCAAAGCCTGGCGGGCAGGCACAGACCATGGTCCCGGTGGCCACGATGAGGTGGCAGGTACCCCCGTTTAGGCAGGGGCTGCTCAGGCAAGCTGGGGGAAGGTCAGAAGCTGGGGCCTCCAGCAACCCCGGGGCGGGGAGGGGGGTCAGGGCCATTGCTGCTGGGTGACTTAGGCAGATCCCTTCTATGCAGGAGAGGATGGGGACACCCACTGAGGTTCAGTGACATGCACCCCCAACCATGGCGCACCTGTGTGGCGGGTGCCTTCGCACTGGGCCTGGCCCCCTGAGCACTCGCACTGTTCCACGCGGCCCTGGTGCACGCGGGCCCAGCGGTCGCCCACCTCCAGGTACTCGTAACGTGTCTCGTCGAAGCACTTTTCTGGGGGTGCACAGTGAGTCTCTGGGCCCTGTCCACTCACTACCCCATGCAGACCCCGGCAGGCATCTGCTGTTCCGTCCTCCCAGGCCTTGCTCCAGTCCACGGTCCCACAGCCCCTCACCTGTGCCACAGTCCTTGCCCATGAAAGCCCCAAGGCAGCTGCAGTGGTAGGACACGGGCGCCTGGGTGTTGGAGCAGGAGCCCCCATTGAGACAGGGGCTGGAGGCACAGGGGTCAAGGGCAGCTAGGGACATGCAGGAGGGGCTGTAAGTCTGTGACAGCCCCTGCTTGCCTCCATCCAGCCTCCACCTTCAAGCTGCCCCACAGGGCTCCTCAGGGTTCAACCTCGGGGTTTACAGGGCCACCTCCTGGGGCCAGGGGGTGGGGTGTACAGGACTCCCCATCCTCCTAGTGTACCCTGCTTTGTACTGGGCAGGTGGCCCTGGCTCGGCACTTGGCACCCAGAAACACCCCCTTTCACACACACTGTCAGGCAGTGGGCTCCTGCCATGTGCCCCCAATCCCCATGGCCCTCATTGCCTTGGCCTCCCACCCCTATCCCACTGGGTCCCCTGTCCAGTGCTGGCCTGGCATCTACAAGGGCCCAGCCTCACCACCAGGAGGCACTATCGCCCAGCAATGGCCACCTGGCCAGGCTGACTCCCAGAGGGGCAGAATTCTTCCTGGGAGAGGCTCCTTGGCCCTGCTGTCCCCAGGCTGTTGGCTCTTCTGGCTCCACCCACCCCTGGATACAGTGAGATCAACCCCTGAGTCCCTCCTCCACACACTCTGGGCAGACCCTGCAGGTCAGCTGTCTGCCCTTGGCCCCAGCCAGGCTCTGCACCTTGCCCCGTGCCCCAGCTCCCTCCTGGCCTGGACCTCCCGCAGTCCCCACACAGGCCTGCACACACCCCCAGCCCACCTGCAGGGTCTTCTGCAAGTGGGGCAGCCTCTGCGCAGTAGCCCCAGGCTCTGTCCCGGTCATAGTTGTGAGTCGTGGCACACCTGGGAGGCCATACTTGTTCGGGGGAGGGAGGGGTCCCAGCCCTGCCACCCCAGAGCTCCTTAACTTCTCCCTGCCATGCGCTGAACCCCTCCCACATCCCAGGCTCTGAACAGGCTGGAGTGGGGCAGGCAGCAAACCAGACCCCCACTGGGGCCCAACCCTGCCTCCAGGACCCACCACTTCCTGTGGGCGCTGCCCTCCAAAGTGCAGGAGTGAAACATGCGTCCCCCATAGCGGAAGGGGAGCCTGCAGGGCTGGCCATCCTCGGTGAGCACTGCTGGGAGGACAGCAGGGTTATCCCTGGAGGCCGCATGCTCCCCCAGCCCACTTGCAGGGGCAGTGGGATACTTCCGAGCCCACCTGACCCACCTTGGCCCTGGAGACTGCTGCTCAAGGGAGCTTCCCTGGGTGGGAACGGGAGCCTGCCACCTTGGGGTCCCTCTGCCTCTGGAGCACTTGGTGCTGGGGTCTCAGAGCTCATGGAAGTCACTGGGGTCATGTGGATACCAGGGGTCACTGAGGCATTAGGTTCTGGGGGCTCGGTGTGGTTCTAGGAGGAGTCAGCGGAATGTTGGTGTGGGACAGCCCCCAGGCACTCAGGCTAGACTGGGCTGCTCAGGTCTAGGAACAGGTGGGGGACACTGGACCTCCCTGAGCCTCAGCTGGGCCCACCTCTCCCACCCAGTCCAGGCAGGTGTTTGGTACTTCCTCAGGGCTGCAGCCCAGGCTGAGCACCACTGCTCCTCTAGGGTCCGTTCTGGGGTAGCCTGAGCAGCTGGGAGCCCTCAAAGGCCCCCAACTCCACTTCATCATTCGGACCCAACAGAGGCCCAGAGAGAGGCGGTAGGCCATATCCCCAAAAGCCCAGGCAAGGTCACACGGGGATGAATAGTCCCCTCCCAGGCCTCTCAGAAGGCACCTCTCACTACCTGAGTCCCCCCACATTGGGCCCCTGGTCTAATCCATGCCCCTACCTGGGGACCTCCCTCTGACTTCATCCCAGGGACCCCTGGGTACCCTGCAACCGGGGTCAGTGCTCACCCCGCTGGCCTGGGGCTGGACCCCATGAGGCAGCAGCAGCATCAGCAGGAGGAGGGGACACAGCTTGGGCGAAGTGCAGGGGCCGGGGACCCAGGCCCAGCGCCCCATGGCTCCTCCTGGGCTGGCGTGAGGGCAGAGGTAACAGTGTGGCTGGGCAGGCGAGGTCAGGGCCTCGTGGGAATGATTAACCCTGGCTATCTCCTAGGCTGAGCCCACATTGGAACTCCCCAAAGTCTCCAACCCCCACACCTGCTGCCCAGCGCACCTTGCTCCTACCTCAACGGCTCGGCCTTCCTGCTGGCCTCAGCCTACACCAGTCCTGGTCCTGGACCTGACACTGTGCTCAGGCCTCAGCTTGCAAGACTCCTCCAGGAAGTCTTTCAGGATAACACAGGTTGGGGCCTGGACTCCCTGGCCTGGGTTCTTCTCCCTGCCTGTCACAGAATGGCCACTGTCCATTTATGAGCTGTTCATGTGCTAAGCCTGACACAGAGGCCCACTGAATCAAGCTGGGGTGGCCTTGCCCGTTACACAAGGGCTCCTGGAGGGTGGCCCCACAGTGAGGGGTTGTGCCCGAGGCTGTGTCGCCAGTGATGGCTCTAGGATGGGTACCCTTGTGGCCTGCCCTTCCATCTGTCCTAACTTTGCAGGTAGTGAGGGCCCCCAGCAGCTACTTGTGATGTTCCCAGTGTCCCCTCCCCCAGGAAGCCCTCCCAAGCCCTGAACTCCACTGCATCCTGGATGTGCTGAGCTGAATCTGGGTCTGGCTTCACCCCAGGGACTCTTAGTCACTCTGCTAACACGTGGTGCTGCTGGGGGATCTGTGGTGCTGGAGGTCTCTGGGTATCTCTGAGCCCCAGCACAGCCCTGGGCCAGGCACCAAGGAGCCTGGGAGACACCACTTCTAGGCAGAATGAGATTGTCACCCCATGTGTCCCATGGAATGTGTGACCTTGGGCTGTGGCAGAGCTACCTCGGAAACCTCTTCTTAATTTCCAAGCAGCCACTATGCTGCCTCCCGTGAGCCAGTAGCTCTGCCCTGTGAGCACTGGGGGGCAGGGGAGAGGCCCTCAACCTGAGGGGGATTGGCGTGGGCCAAAGCCTCCTTGCTGTGTACTCCAAACCCTACTATCTGGGCCCCCATTTTCTCATCTGTGCAGAGGGAAGAGGGTGGACACTGAGTAACCACTCAGCTTGTAGCAGTGGGTGTCGGGGCCTGTGGGAGCTGGGTGGCCTATGGGTGCTGGGGGGGTTGTGGGTGTGAGGGCCTGTGGGTGCTGGGAGAGCTGATAGGTGCTGAAGGGGCTGTTGCTGCTGGGGGGCCCCATGGTGGGTGCTGGGCCTGTAGGTGTGCAGCCTCACTCTGGCCTCAGGGCCTCTGCATGTGCCTGACACTGTTTCCTAGCCCTCGGCAATCAGGTTTCAGCTCAGATGCTCCCTCCCTAGAGGCCTTCCCTGGGCGGCTCCTATGGCTCAGTGAGTAGGGTGCCGGCCCCATATACCGAGGGTGACAGGTTCAAACCCGGCCCCAGCCAAATTGCAACCAAGAGACCTTCCCTGACCATCCCACTAAATGAGGCAGGCACTCGGCTGAGAGCTGCCATCAGCTGTGACCACTAAGCATGTCTCCCAGGGGAACCTGTCCCTCCCTACAGGGGAGCCTGGGAGGAGGGGGCAGATGCCAACATCCTTGCGGCAACCTGTAGGGGACGATGCCAAGTAGACCAGATCTCTCCTTGGAGTCCCTCGGCCTCCCCACCAAGCGCTGTCCTCTTCCTAGCCCTCTCTGCCTCCTGGAGTGGTCTCTGCGTGCTCAGGGAGACCCACAGGAGTGCGGGCTCCCCAGGGCAACTGTGCTTCTCCAGCACCCAGCAAGACGCCTGGTGGGTCCCCAGCAATGTTTTATTGGATGGAGGCTGAGCACCAAGGGGCAGCGGCTGGTTCTGAGGACCTGAGGCCACCATGGGAGTATCTGAGGGCAGTCCGTCCAATGTGGTCGTCCCCCCTCTCCTGGTTTGGTTCCTGAGGGAGTGGCTGCCAAAATGACCTCTCCGAGGAAATTCTCAGGCCACACACACACATGTCCACATGAGAATTGGCCAGGCTGGGAAACGTCAAACAAAGGTGGCGTGGAATGTGCTGGGCTTGGACTTGGGAGGCTCACTCAGGCCAGGGCTCGGGCCAGGTGTGTCTGGTATCGGGGGCCCACTGGCCCCTAACCGCCTGGGGCCTGCCTGCAGCCCTAGGCCACTGCCACCCAGCCCGAGTGTGGAGCCAGCAACCAGATCCACGTCGATGATTGTGTTGACCGGGAGGCCTCCACTGCCACGGGCCCCACCTCCTGTCAAAGGGAAAAGTAAGAAGCTGTCACGGGACTGGCCCAGCCCGGTGCTCCTGGAGCCCGCCCCACCCAGCCCTGTGCTCCTGGAACCGCCCCCACACCCTGGCCTTGCACAGACCATAGACACGGACTGGGGGTGCCTTGCAACACCCTGAATCCATCCCACTGGCAGGTCATTCAACCTGTGGCCAGGCCTGTTCCCAGCTTAGTCTGCAGACCCCATAGCCCAAGTGGCAGAGCCCTGGGCAGGCAGCACCAGACACCATGGGGAGGGTCCAGAGGCCAAGGAAGCTGGGTAAGGAGCATGAAGAGGCTGGTCCAGCAGAGTGATAAGGGAGCTCAGGGTGCTGGTGGCTCTGTGGGGGCTGGGGATCCCCAGCTGTCCTTTTGGCCCTTGGGTCCCTCCTCTGTCCCAGGATCACCTGAGAGGTGATTAATGTTCATCCTCTGCCCGTAACCCTAACCCAATCTGTGCAAGGCCTGGGGAATGTCTCACCCACTGGAGGGGCACTTGAGCCCTGGCAGCCTCACCCACCTGGGCACTCCTGACCCCTCTTAGTCCAGCCTCTAGCATTCTGTCACCTAGCTTAAAGACACCATTCCCCAACTTGCCTCCACCTCCTCATGCTTCCAGGTAACACCAGAGGCCTTCCCCATGGGACCAATAGCCCCAGTGACACTGGACTATTCCCCAGGTCCAGGCAGTGTGCCTAGGGTGGGGTTTGTGACACAGGGACAAGGACTGCAGTGTCCTGCCCAAGGCCCCTGTTTGTCCTAGGTGGGAGCTGGGATGGCAGAGGAACTGGCTGGGTAGGCAGGGTCCAGGCCCAGGCCTAGCAGTGCAGAGGAATGGACGGGCCCCTGGCACCCAGCCAGCCTCCAGGAGAGCAGAGTGAGGGAATTGGCTCTATGAGAACCCCTGCACCCTGCCGCCACTGACTCAGACACCCCCTTGCAGCTCAGCCCCCCATAGGGGACCCCCAGTCAGTGGGTGGCCCAACTTCCTACATCACCTTAGGGTGGCCCCAACTCTTCCTGAGGGGCCAAGCACTGGGGTGGGGGTTACTCTAAATATCCAAGTCGATCCACCAACAGCCAGGCAGAGCAGGGCCCTGACCCCCCACCCCAACCTCACCCTTTATCCTGGCCACCTGGCTGTCCACTTGCAGCCAGGGTCCTCACTTTACTCTCACACACCTTGCTCTGGACCTGGGGCCTCTGTCCCTCTGTACTACTGCTTCCAGCCTTTCACAGGCCCTTTGCCCCATCACTCCCCTGCCATCTGCCACCCTGATCCCCCATGGCATCTAGCCCCACCTACAGAGCCCCCTCTTCTGGGCTGCCCACCTGTCTCTGCCCCTAGCAGTCCTCAGATGTCTGAAATGGCTTTAGAAACTTCTAAAGCCCTTGTTGGGCCAGCCCCATTCCCCTGCCACGCCCCCAGACTATTGCTGGCCTAACTGATCTGCACATGGGCCCGTTAGGACAGAGTGTCTTTCCTGGGATGGAGTTCCCAGGGACCAACACAGGGTGGGCACAGCAGGGACCTGGAGGTGCTCATGGAGTGAGATTCAGTGTAGGATCAGCTCTGGGCCTGCTGATCCCCACTGACGTGGCTCTAGGATGTGGGCAGGATAGTGGGTCAGGGCCCCAGGAGATCTTCTCACTGGAACAGCTCAGACCAGCCCTACCTCCTCAGCAGCTGTTTGAGTCACCTAACAGAGAGGGGATTGAGGGCAGGTTCCTCCCCGGGGTAGGGTAGTCTCAGGTAGGCCTGCGCAGAAGACAGCTCCAGGCTTGGCGCCTGTGGCTCAAGCGGCTAAGGCACCAGCCACATACACCTGAGCTGGAAGGTTCGAATCCAGCCTGGGCCTGCCAAACAACAATGACGGCCGCAACCAAAAAATAGCCGGGCGTTGTGGCAGATGCCTGTGGTCTCAGCTACTTGGGAGGTGGAGGTAGGAGAATCGCTTGAGCCCAGGAGTTGGAGGTTGCTGTGAGCTGTGATGCTACAGCACTGTACCCAGGGCGACAGCTTGAGGCTCTGTCTCCAAAAAAAAAAAAAAAAAAAAAAAAGATGGCTCCACCCATCCCTTGAGTTGCCCTGGGCCGATGAGAACCTGACAGCAACTGTCTCTCCCTGGTCCTCAGTTTCCCCAACTGTAATGGGAAGGCCTCCACAGTCCAGCCCCACCATACCTCTACCTCACCCCCAGATCCAGGCTTCCGGAAGTACCCTAAGACATCTCTGAGCAAGTCCTGGCTTGTGGGAGGTGTGGTGTTCCCTCTGAGGGTACTCAGCCTCTCCTCTCCAACAAGTCAAGGCAGCAAAAGTCCCTTGTCCTGGCCTCCACGACATGTCAGCATAGGGCACGTGGCTAGCGTGGGAGGCTTAGTGCACCCCACTCAGGAAGACCCGTGGTGAGGCCTCCAAGTTGGCCCTCTGGCAGACCCGGGGTCCACATGGAGCTCTCCCAGTCAGTCCTCTGTCACTACAAATTTTCTGCTGGGGCTAGGGTTTTCAGCTCTAAGCCCCCAGGAAAGAAGACAGCTCCACCCATCCTCTTCCTGTCACCAGTCCCCATAGCTCTGAATGCCAGGCTGCCTGGCCAGGAGGTGTGGAAAGAGGCCTAGGTTTGCCCTAGTCTTTAGTTACCAAGGACATTTGCCTAGCATGCCTGTCAGGCTCTGAAGATGCCTATGAGACATCCTTGGCTGCAGAGCTGCCCTCTCAGGGACCCTGCCTATCCCCTGCCAGCACCACATGGGCACGTAGCTCAGGGTCCCTGAGAGAGGAGCTGTGCAGCCAAGGATGCCTGCAGCACGCGGGGACTGTGGTGCAGGCCTTCCCTGCCTCACTCTCCTGCGTATGTAGCAGCCTCAGGCTGTGGCTTAACCCAAGCAGCAGGTGGCCTCATGGCCCAGGTGCTGGGGCTGCCCTGGGAGCATGTCCTGCAGAGGTGACAGGGGGCATCAGTAGAGCCTCTGCCATCTCCAGTGCAGCCTGGCCTCCTGGCCTTGTCCCCGTGCAGCTTTGCCTGGGCGCTGCGTCACACCTCCAAGCCCCCACCAAGGGTCCCATTATGAACCTGCCCTCTGCAGCCAGCAAAGTGCCCTACTCTGTGAGATCTGGGGGTCACCCTTTCCCATCAGTGCCCCCCACTGCTCCAGATTCATCCACACATGTTCTCTGCACCGGCTGCTGCTGTTGGCTCTGGGCAGGGCCTGGGACAGCAGAGCTCTATTCTCCCGACCACCCGTCCTCAAGGCTCCAAGTCTAGTGGAGATCACAGCCAAGTCAGTCCCCTGGCAGGCCAGGGGCACAGCTTAGCCCCTCAACTTCCCCCCAGGTCTCCTTCAAGACCCTGCCCCCTGCCCCGCCCATCCCACTGTAGCCCCCTCCATAGTGCCCAGGGGCCTACAAGCACCTAGTGATGGGTCCCTGTGAGGCAAAGCCCACCAGAGTCCTGGTTCTGGCCTGTGCCCCACAAGGTCAGCCCCTCTGTAAGAATGCCCGGCTGGGATTGTGACTGTCTGCAGTGGAGGTGTGGACGGATTAAAGTTCCTCTTTCTGCCAATATTTACTGGGTGCTGTTGAGGGGGAGGACACAGCTTGGCAGGGTTCTTGACATAGCGTGTGGGGAGTGGGCAGTCAAGAGGTGATCCTGGCACAGGCTTGCCCTTGGGCAGACCCCGGTGGGGGGCCATAGGCAGGAGCCCAGCAGTGCTAGCCCAAGGTGAACATAGACAGCCTGTCCCAAGAGAATATGTGTGGGGAGTGGGCCATGTTGTGGTCACTTGCAGGCCTGGGGCTACAACCCCAGGAGGCCTGGCTGGGCCAGAAGATGGAGTGAGGGCAGCTTATGATGCGAGTTGGGAGGACCAGGAGTTGTAGCCCAGACTGGGTCTGCAGAGGGGCTGGGCCATCTGGTCAGCTCTGGGAAGCCATGGGGAGGAGTAGACTGGGTAGGTGGGGTCCGCAGGCACCAGCAGGAGGTAAGTGCTCAGGTCCCAGATCCACTCAGCAAGCCCCAAGCCCCAAGCCCCAGGGTGTGCTGTGCGGAGGGGGCTCTGGAGAGACCCCTAGCAGATGGTAGAGTGCATCCCCAGCAACTTTGGCCTAAGACCAATGGCTGCTGTGTCCCCGAGAAAGCCAGGCCCCTTAATCCCAGAAGGACCCCCTGTGGGTGCCTGATACACCTCCTCACAGACCTGAGGGGCCTCCAGAGACTCTGACTAGACAGACCTGCTGAGGGAGCCTCTCTCACAGGTGTCCCTCTGGACAGTGCAGGAAAGGCAGGGCCAGGCCTCTGCAGGAGTGACATTGGCTGGGGTTGGTGGGGGAGCCTGGTGCAGATGGGCTCCCAAGACAACGAAAACTTGAGGGTGGTGGTCTGGCCACCTTGGTCCCCAGGGGCACTTGGTCCCCTGAAGCCTCACCTCTGGTCCTGCTCTGGCTGCACTGTGCAGGGCTGCAGAACCGAGTGCCCCTGGCTGAAATCAGACTCCAACTGCCTGAGAGCAGCCCTGTGTCCAAGACACACCCCTTGGGGACCTTGGCAATTGTGACACTGGGCTAGGAGGCCTCTAGTGAGCTGCCTTGGGGGACCCCAGCCCAGAGGCAGCTGTGGGAGGCCCCCTTTTGAGGGATGCCTGCTACCTGTCAGTCTGTGGTCTGCTGGGCTCCTCCCACCACTGTGCGCTTCTGTCATGAAGGGAGAGGCAGGTAAACAGTAAAGGCCCCACGTGCCCTCCGGGGTGCCTGCTGGCCCAGCACTCACACCAAGGAGCCAAGTGGTTCCCAGTGCAGGGGCTGTCAAAGCTGCAGATCACAGAGAAGGCAGCTCCTCTGTGGCTCTGGACTGAGATCTGCTCACCAGATTCAGTTCCATGAAGGTGTTTTCCTCAAGTGGAAAACACGTCCTCAGGGCCTGGTCCCCACACCCTCCCTGAGCACCAGTAGAAGTTCCCGAGGGCAGGAATCTCAGAGCCAGACACACCCACTCCCTTTCCAGCTGGGGTTTTGTTGGAAACTGGGTGGCTCAGGAGTGGAAGTCTGTTTGAGCCATCACCAAACCAGGCAAGTCTGGCTTTAGGGCTGGCCCTCCGTGGGCCTGCACCTTCCTCAGCACCTCTCCTCCCACGCACAGGGATGCAGCGTCTGCTTCACCAGAGACCAAGGCCACGCTACAGGCCCTGTGCCAGGATGTAGGAAGACTGTCTGAACTCCCTACATGTGCCACTTATGTGTTCTGGAGAGTTCCCTCTTCAAGACACGAACACACACAAAATATGCCAGAGACACAAGACACACAGATGAACACCAGGCACATACAACGCCATGTGGACACATTCCACACACAGGCCACGTGGACACACTCCACACACAGGCCACATGGACACAAACACTCCACACAGGCCAGGTGGACACACTCCACACAGGCCACGTGGACACACTCCACATGGACACACATACTACCCACAGGCCACGTGGACACATACTACACACAGGCCACGTGGACACACTCCACACACCACACACAGGCCAGGTGGACGCACACCACACACAGGCCACGTGGACACACACCACACACAGGTCACGTGGACACACACACACCCCACACAGCCCACGTGGACACACACCCACACCACACCGGCCCCGAGGACACCCACCACCCACAGGCCACGTGGACCCAC